>WOVY01007269.1:0-58763 GCA_013436015.1 Rhipicephalus annulatus
TCATTTCGATTTCGAGGGGTTCTTCATTTTTTTTTCTCCCCTACGTGACATGCAGGCCTGATGATGATGATATGACGCATGGAATATGCTTTCAGACAAGCCTTGTTTTTTTTCGTTTCACGGTCCCACACAGCGTGCTTCGATGAGTGACAGGCGCTATATACGAAATTTTCCTGAATATCAAATCAACCTTTCTACTCTGCTGTCGCGGGACGTCGTTAATGTATTAATGCTCAAGCGTTTACCACAAAGCTCCTGCTTTAGTCCCGTAGGCTCACCAGGTCAGCGCTTTTGCCGCCGAGGGTTTGTTTTACGTGGTTTCGGCTAATGGTAACAGCGCATAATGGGACATACCCTGACTTGGGCGTCAGATTTAAAGTGAAGAGGTTGACGTTGTTTGTGAGCATTTTTGTGGCTGGCGGACTGTCCGCTACAATTTTACGTAACAATATCACGATGACTGATGAAACGTGAACGTATTTTGCTACTTATATACTAATCAATATTTTAGATGTATCTTGATTTTAGAAATACAGAATACGGCGTGAAAGGCCAGAAGTCAGTCTCTAGCATAAAGTGGCATGTTTGTCAAAGTCACAGTCCTTAACCAGCACTCAGCGCTTCAAACTTCTTTGTGCACAGGAATAGTCCGTCTCGCCGCCACACACCGCCGACTTACGCGGGTGTGCACATGAGGCAATGTCCTGTTTAGGCAGGAGTTTGGTTTTCAAAGTACTGGTTGCGATTGTGTGACCTGCACTGAAGACAGATGTGACAGCTTTGCAGTCATTGCCATTGTTGTGACTCAAAACGAATAACCCTAATACGATTAACACTTTCTTCAAGCAAGGGACAATGACGGATGCCATTGCAACTACCTTGTCTTCAAATTCCACAGTAAAGAATCATTGACCGAAGAAGATATTCTTGTAGACCCGATCGAGAAAAAGCAGGCCATTAGCCTCATTCAATGTTATTGAAGAGCCTTTGCTCTTTTGACTCGACGTTGATGACGATATGTGGGCTACATGTTTTTATGAGTGTGAGCTATGTGGAAATTACTGTCTATATGGTGAAATGTGCTACACTTGTCGCTGATGGCAGAGATTAGGTTATTGCATAATTGATAAGGCTAAAAAAAGTCACAGCATTTCCACGGAATGAATGATGATGAGGGGGGCGAAGCATCAGTCAATCCGTCCGTGCTTTCATTATAGAGTCCAAAACGTCCGTACATGCGCCCGTTTGTGCGTCCGTTCAGGCATCCGTCCTGTCCGTGCATCAGTTCATTCGTACATGCTCCCATTCATGCGTCCGTTCATGCGTTCGTCCATGCGTCCATCAGTGAACACCTTCATACGTCCGTTCATCCATTCGTCCATCCGTGTGTCTGTCTGTCTGTTCATCTGCTTGTCTGTCTGTCCGTCCATACGTGCAGTCCGTTTTCTCATCTAGTGAACACATGAATAAATAGCCATTTCACTCCTAAGAACTAAATACTTCAAGAACTAAACGAGAAGTGGCTACCTACTACATACACCGAGGACGCACGACACGCGGCTTAACGAGCTTCGACACTAAAATATATCCTCCGTGGCACTGCTACTGGTGCTTACAAACAATAACGGGAGACAAAAGGGTGTCTCCAAAAGTAGCTTCACCTCCAAAAGTGCACGGCCTGCTCGGTTATAGCGAGCCAAGCGTGTTGATGTTAAATGTTCTTTACCGAACTGATGTGCCATAATTTTGACAACTGTTTCTTGGTGTCGCAAGTTCTATTAATTAGAAAGGCGACCGCAAGGCTAATTCGAAGGGCTAATGAATCGGCCCCCCCGGACTGCACCACGAAAGCGCAAACAATTTAGAAGTGGTCCTATCTGGCGCGCCTGTGGCCGCTGGCTGAGTTTCAAAGAAGAAGTAAGAACCGAGAGTTGATTAGCAAAACAAAAATATATTCTCAGGTATGTAAGATCAAACGATACGCAAGCATGCACACTCGGTAATAGTTCGGTGCAATATTTCACCAATCAAACAATGGACTATTCAATACAATCAGCTACCCTCTAAACAACGAACACAAACAACAATACGCGCTACAACGCAAACACATGCATAAAACAACCAAGACACCTAAATAATAAAGAGTTTGAAAACTTATTCAGTCCAAAGTCCTTGGAACAAATTCTGAACGATACTCTTTCAACAATCACTCACCCAAATTTCAGCACTGTTGTCGAATCGCTGCTTCCGAAGTTTCTCTTGCAGGAAACCTCGTCTTGAAATGTCAGCACTTCAAGCACCAACCTTCTTCGCAGGAAACAGGTCGGATTCCCATGCGTTGCGATCGCAGGACGCGTCATCGCTTTGGGCGGTATACTCACAATATTTTTCTGCTGGTAGCAGCCTTCACCCTTCAGGCAGAAACCCTTTGCATCACCTGCTTTGTCACAGGTGACAAAAGCCTTCGCCGACACAGCGGAATGTTCTACTCTCACTTGCGCACTTGCGCGAAAATTCTTCCATCTCCCGCCTACGCCCACTGCCATAAATTGCCTTCATATTCTGATCTCCCTTCTCCGCTGCTCACTTGAATACATTTCATGCTAGATTGCAGAAACTTATAATCGTTTCGGCGGCGGGATGCACAGCAGGCTGGGTAAAGAACGAGACGTTTGGAGGACCATCCGCGACACGTGACGCAACTCGACAACACCACGCCCCTTTCCATCCAGATTTTTTCAGGGCTTGCTCGGCGGCCGATGTGAGGAGGTTGGTCAGCGAAACTACGCTTCCGAGGAAGGAGACGGTGTGCCTGGAGTACAGTATACTAGAAGGGGGCAGTGAGGTGAACGAGGTGGCCGCGCCACATCTCGGCTGATTCTCCGGTGGGCGACAGTAGCGGCAGCGCTGTAGTCCAAAGGTACTGAAGATCTCAGGAGCATCTGCATTGAGAGCGAGCGTGCCCGACCCCGCGAAAGCTGATTGCTCGTTTTTAGCGCGTTTATGGAGTTTTTGAGTCCTTCGTCAGTGGTCGCACCTACTACGCGCCATGATGTACGAGTGAATATACAGGCACGCCGAAATTGCTTCAATACATTCACTGTTTCAAGAGCCTGCCCATACACAGAAAAACGGAATGTCAATCGGAAATCGCACGGATCCGCCTAGCTTCTTACACAATCAGCGCTTTGAGCTGTGTTTACATTATAAGTGGCTACTGGCGAACTACAAAGAGAGTACAAGTATCAATACCGTGATTAAATCATACCCTCGTGTTGGCAGTGTTTATGATATCCAGTACACAGTGTTTCACATATGAGCCTATATGCGCTCCATTGTTACACGTGAAACCCGAGTATAAGTCGACTGTGTTTTATCATGCCAGTTTTGTGGAAGATAATCGTTATTGCTTTCCGAAAGGCCTAATGCATTATAAACCTGGTAATAACAGCGCCCGAACATAATAAATAGTACCAATTGTATATATAGCCTGTTTATATTCTGAGTAATTTATTGTAATCAGTTCTCATTTTGTATCGACAGGTTAAATTGCGCTGCTTTCCAAATATTCCATTGTGTGTAACGCCATTGCAAGCGAGCAAATTTATGCCAATGTTTTATAATATACGCATAGTTCTATTATTAGGTGGCAAAAGCGTAGGCAGGCAGTGGTGCAACTTGTTTTGAGAAATTTACCTTCCTTTTATATGTACACAGTAAACAAACACACACACACACACGCAAACACACGCACGCACACACACGCAAACGCACACATACACACACACACACACACATATATATATATATATATAATATTTATGCATTTTAACAGACAATAATGCCAGGAAAGTATAGTAGACGTAGACTGAATTTATTGATAGTAGTTGAATTAGACTGAATTGTAAGTAAGTGTGAAGAAGGAAAAGTGGGTAAAAAGTTAACTTGCCGTGGGCAGGGAACAGAACCGGCGACCTTCGAATTCGAATTACACTTTGGATGCTCAACCACTGAGCAATCACGGTGGCTATCCTCTCAGTCAGTCTATTGGGTGTATATGTAAATTTACACGTGGGAGTGTCAGTCAACGCCATCTGTAGCCATGTCGGCAAGTGTGGCACACACTTCCTGTGCCTGTGTCGTGTCACGTAGCACGTGAACTTATTACGAGCTGGCAGCTGACCAATAGTCTCTCGTATACAACCTAAGCTCCCAAGTCTGCCAGCACGAGAACCTCGTTAATAAATAAGAAAAAAAGTGTATACTTAAGGGCTCGGTTTTCCGTGTTTTACACTATAATATTGAAGTATAAGAGACAATAATTCCTGGGAAAGTATAGGGCTTGTTATTAGACCGGATTGTAAGGTAAATGTGAAGAAAGAAAAGTAGGTGAAAGATAACATTGCCGTTTGCAGGAACCGAACCTGCGACCTTTGATTTAACGCGTTCGATGCTCTACCACTGAGCTGTTCGAGTTCCATCTCGTGCTGCCGCTGCCTTTCCCTTTTAGCCATCTCCGCTTCTCTTTCTTTTTTCAGCTGTCGCTTCTTCGCCTCTCTTTCTTCTTTTGCCCTCTCAGCTGCCAGCGTTTTTCTCTCCGACTAAGCTGTTTTTCTTCCTTGGCCCTCTGTGCTGCCAACTTCTTTCTCTCAAGCTCAACTGCTTTTTCCGCTTCGGCTCTTTCCACCGCCAACCTTTTTTTTTCAGATCAACTGCCTTTTCTTCTTTGGCCCTCTCTTTTTCTTCTTTTTCCGTCTGGCTGACCAACCTCCATAGCTCGGTGCCAGAAAGACCCATCTTCTCACCAAGAGCTAGCAACTTCTCGAGATCCATGGTGTCTCACAAATAAAACTAGTCGCGTGCACAAAATATTCGGAAACCACCACCGGGCAGCCTTCAGAGCTGAAAGCAAGCAACAACAGCAAGCCAAGAGAACAAATGGGACTTTGCCTATTGCTCACCTGTACGCTTTGGAGGAAGTGGCAGCATATGGGCATAATTTTACCAATCACGAAAGCTTGCACCAGCACAATGCCTCCGACTCATACGGTTCTGATTTTACTATAGAATTTTACAGCCACTGCAAGTGTGTTTTCCTTAGAAGCCATAACTGTGGAGAATTTACATTCTAAAACCACCACCGGGCAGCGAGAACAACAAGCCAAGGAAAAAAAGGACTTGGCAGAATTACTCACCTGTACACTTAAGAGGAGGTGGCAGAATATGTACATGATTCGACCAATCATGAAAGTGTGCACCAGACACAATAGCTCCGACTCAAACGGTTCCGGTTTCACCCCAGAATGTTACAGCCACTGCAAGTGTGTTTTCCATAGAAGCCGTAACTGTTGGCGTTTTGCACTCTAATACCTTCCGAGCTGAAAGAAAGCGACAACAGCAAGCCAAGGAAGCGGCGTCGCAAAGCACAACAGCACCAACGTCTCAACGGCGGGAACACGTTCGCCCGGGCGACGCCTGCTTTCGGTGGTAGTTTCTCTAGAGTCACCTCCACTTCGACGGCGGCGTCTCCAACCACGTGTGGCCGCATGTTTCAGCTTTGTACGTTATGCTTCAGTGATACTTTCCGATGAAAGTTTTGTTGATAGACTAGTAGCGCAGATAAGATAGAGCAATATGACTTTCATAATACATATAATAATGAAATAAAGATCTGCTGCAGTTTCGCTGTTTCAACTTTGAAATATTATGAACGAGTAGCCTAGTACGTGCTATCATGCCCAATCGAGAGCATACAAAGAACACCAGTGCCGAAAATACTAAGGATAATGACCCAACAACTTTCAGGAATGTGATTAGGGTTCCGGCGATAGCATTCTTACTGTATGCATCAATTGTTCGGTGAAGTGCTCAAAATTCCGTCCAGGAATTCTCGAAAAATATAATATTATCTTATAATAATGTTTATTTTTCATCAATAGTTTGATGAAGGACAGCTGCAGGTAAAAGCTGCTCTCCAAAAGAGGCAGCTTGACAAAGGCAAACAGCTACCTTTCAGCACGACAGCAGTGGCAAACAATCAGCAATGTGAAGTCAACTACAATAACAAAAACACCAAATAGATAAATAAATAAATAATAAATAAATATACAAAAATCAAGTCCAAATTCTAAAATAAAAATAGCAACCATGATAATACAGCAGCTGCAAGGAAATCTTAAAAACTAAACATGTGTATATTGCGCAACTGAGTCTGCATTCAATGTAAAAGATCTATGCCAGCTTTTACATATTTATTTAGTAACTTAGGAACTGTGTAGGATAACTTATCTGTGGAGTAGTTTGTTTTCAAAGTTTTTATTTGCCATGTTTCTTATTTCGTGTTTCAAACAATGTATTATTTGGCTGCAGTTTTGCGAGGTCAAACAATGTCGACTTTCTTTCAATTCACGCCTGATTAACCAATGCCAACTTAATATTGTAGAGACGATGTACGGGTAGTATTTCAGCCTGTTCAAACAATTCGCTTGTGTGAGCATCATACGGCAAGTTAAAAATGATTCTAATATACTTCTCTTGCATCAGGTGCAGTTTTTGCAAGTTCGTGTAAGTTGTAGTGCCCTATACCAAGAAACAATATGTAAGATGTGAATAGAAAAGTGATTCATAAAGTAAGAGTTTTACCTTGTATGGTAGAACAGTTTTTGCCACTGTACACCATACCCATTACGCTAGATAACTGACTCAGCACACTGTCAATGTGTTCAGTCCAAAGCATATTGCTCGAAAATGTAACTCTAAGAAGTTTTATACTATTTACAAGCTCAATATATGTATCGCCATATTTGAGATGTATTTTTTTCAATAATGGGTTTGTTTTTAGGTAAGAATAGTACCGCCTTTGTTTTACTAGAGTTTATGCTTTAAATTATTACAGCATGACGAGAGCTTTAGTTTCACAAGAAAATGGTTCATTTTTTCCTCAAGCGTGATACTATTTTCAGTTGAAACAAACATGCTGACATCATCGGCGTATAAGACGTGTTCAGCATCTGGATAAACACCAGTTAAATGATTTATATAGGCTATAAAAAGAAGGGGTCCAAGGATGCTTCCCTGAGGTACACCCTTAGTAATTGGCTTCAGCTCTGAGAATTTTCTATCTATTTCAAGCACCTGTTTGCGATATTTAAGGTAAATTTTCACTAGGTCTAGTGCATGACCACGAATTCCATAGCACTGCAGCTTTTCAAACAACGCGGAATGCTGAATGTTGTTGAAGGCTTTACTAAAATCAACAAACATGCCGAGAACAGCACGTCTTTTTTTTCAAATTCAGATAATATGTACTCTTTTTGTTCTAATAATGCCATTTCCGTAAATCGATATTACCTGAAACCAAACTGAGTTGGGGAAATCACGTTGTGTTTTTCTAAAAATTGGTACAGTTGAAGGTGCATAAGCTTTTCTAAATCTTTCGAAAACACCGGAAGAATAGATATGCGTCTGTAGTTTTGAATGTCATTTTTGTCGCCTTTTTAAACAAAACACTGACTTTTGCTGCCTGCATTCTTTCGGGAAACGTTGCACTTAAAAAACAGGAATTGAAATGTGGGTTATATAAGGAACAGGAATATCAAGCGCATACTTAATGGGTCTAATCTGCATACCATCAACATCACGAGTTGATGTATTTCTAAGTTTCGAGAAAACAGAATAAACATATTCGTCCACTACAGGCTCAAAACATCTGGAGGATGAAACAAACTGAGAATGTACAGGGAATAGGGGATATTTCTGAGAACACTGATAGTATCTTAGGTTATATATTTTGTGCATGCAATTGTCACGCTACTGACGGCATGTCCTCGGGACGCTGCAATACTATTCCAATTGATGCAGACCAATAGCACAGTAAGTTTGGAATGTACCTTGATTTTCTTAACTTTTACTTTTTACATGAGTACGTTATAGTTCGAAAATCGAATAGAAAACATGAAATCTGGCTGTTAATTGTTTCCAAAAAGGAGGCCTATACTTTTAAACAAAGAAATGCAGTGTTCTTTAATAAATTTTCACAGCTGTTCGTGACGTCTCCGTATATATGTAATGAGCGCTACAAGCTGGAATCCACACAGCAACGAAGATAGCTCCAGTAAAAAACCCAGCGTGCGTAGCACTTTTACGTTGTCCATTACCAGTTTATGGTGAGGCCTTTTATACTATTTTTTGTATGGCCTTTGCAGAAAGTTGCACTCTAACCTAACCTAAAAATTATTTTTAAAAATGCAGATGTCCTGCCATTTAGCATATTCACAGATATATGACTTCTGCAGGAGGCACAACGAGTTTCATTGTTAGCACCTATTCTCTTAGGCTGGAGTTGACTTTTTATTAGGTTACCTGTTGTCTTCAGCTGGAAGCATAAATAATGCTTCACCATACAGTGCATAAATACATGCTAAGTGTGTGTGCCATTATTAGTTTTGATTTACCATATTGTCAGTAGTTTGCCTTTGCTCTGAAAATTTCAATCAAGTTGATCTTCACCTACTTGATCTGAAATTTTGCTGGGTTGTGTTATGAAGTTATTGAAAGGAAACACCAGCTCGGTGCGAGGCATGGCTACATTACGCTGATTGGGCCATTCTATAATATAATGAAGGCAGAAAATTTCCTCAGCTACTTAGCTACTTTCTCTTTTGTCCAATCAGGCACATTTTCAATAATCTATTTTCAAAAAACATAGAGGCTATGACGTCCGTTCCAGGTCCTAAATTGAAATGTTTGAGTTATGTTACAGAAATAAAAAATTTTGGGAGTTTGAGTCGTATTCTCAAAAAGCTGGTGTAGCAGGTCTTACTTTACCGATCCCTAATGCATAACGAGATTTAAAACTCTCTTCTGAAGTGAACAGAACAACCAAAAGTGCTCCGCATTCAGAGCAATTTATATACAACAAAAACCAGCGGCAAGATAATCGCTGGTCATTAAGAAACCGAGATTGCATTCCTGGAGAAAGCGAATGGGTGAAGGGGAGACAGAAAGTTAGGTGGGCAGGATGATATGATGAAGCTTGCGGGCATAAAGGGGCACCAGCAAGCACAGGACCGAGTTGAGTAGCCGAACATGGGGGAGGCTTTTGTCCTGCGTTGGGCCTAGTCAGGCTCATTATGCTGATATTATACGACTTGAGAACTTGGATCTCTTATCAGCTCTTTGTGAATATAAACTGCATGGAATGCGTTACTATGAAAAAATGTTGGTTAAAGGGGCAAACGCTTAAGCTGCATTGTCAACATTGGTGTATCAGGAACGTTTCGGGAGGGGGGGAGGTGCCTAATAGGTTCTCATGTGTATATGAATATTGTAACGAGCCTAGCCTAATGAAGTAAGAGGTCTCACTGTTTACATGAAACCCCGAGCACCACACTTGAACGTAGCCATTCTTGTCCCTATCCTCTGCGACCAAAACGCCGTGGCTCGCACCCACTTTCTCAACCTCTTCGTTCCCTATGTTTTTTTTTTTCTCGTTCACATATTAGTCATCCAATAGCTACATTTTCCCCCCTGTATCACTCTCGGCTGAAGCAGCTGGTAAGGAAAGGTCACGCACAAATCTCGTGAACAGAGAGTGTCACTTTAGTGGCGTGGGCTGGGAATACGGCGTTGGTTCATTTGCCTTTCTGCTCAGCAACAGACATGTCACCGGCTTTAACTGCTTATCGACTCTGTAGGGTCCGAAAAATCGCGGTAAGCACTTTCGTACATGCTGTGTGCGTCGAACGCAAGCTGTCCCATGAGAAAGGGCGTAGATTAGCCCTGCTTTGTTAGTTGAACTTGTGCTGCTTGACTGGGTAGCGGAACCACCAGCCAGACCCGATGGCCCGTGCGGTGATACAGTGCCGCCCCTCGGCCTCCGCTCGCAGCGCACAAAGCTCTTCCGTAGAATTACGGCGAAGCATCACAACCAGTAAAATTATTGGAGGATTCTGATATAGTATTGCAAGAGTGTGCGAAAAGAAACTGGCGGTGAGCAGGCAGCAAAGGAGGGGGGGGGGCGGTAAATCATACGTTTTTGTAGTATCGTCAGGAATCACAAAGGAAGTCTGGGTAAGGAGGGGTTCACATACAATCCCTTTTTGCTCAACCACAATTGCTAGTTGCACAGCTGCAAGTTTTTCTCGTTTTTTAATGTATTCCAGATGCAACACAGTTTTTATGTTCATGTTGCTGGCTAAGGTCTATAACTCCAAAATCAGGGAGAGTTTTGTCAGAGTTCTTCACATCACTGCCTAGACAAGACTACCTTTTAGTTAGGAATGCTGTAGCTTTACATTTCGACATGCGTACGATTCACATTAGAGCACAAAATACCTATGCTTCCAAGGGAAAGCAACTTGCACGCCTTTCATATATTACGTTACTGATACGCTCAACTCGATTTTACTGGTGGAGCTCGTGAATATCTTTGGGTTTTAACCAGGCAGATTATTCCGGCAGTTCCTGTACTGACACCTTGATGCCGTCGTGATTTCGCGCTAGCCAAATGTAGTACAGTCAATAAAAGTTTGCAAATGGAGAATTAACTTTCGATGTCGATGTACGAAGGTCGCTAAAGTCAGGAGTGAATAAAACTCAGGTCAACTGATTCAAAATATGGGATCGTGGAGTGGCGGCTCCTTTCCGTCCGGCAAAAACATGTGGTTCCTGGTTACCTTCGTTCCGTGAAATCGGCCCGTGCTGAAAATGTCTCCTGTGTTCCATGGGAACGCAACGCGGGTATTCTTTATGGCATTTAATCTTATTAGGTAGTAATTGACATGGTAATGAATGTCGCGAGTGTCAACATTCCGAGTGTCAGTTTCAGTTAAAAGGTGGGTAACGGTACGCACTACTATGTAGGTCACAGCCACCACACAATTTTTGGATCTCATGCACCACGCAAACACTAAAGGATAATGTTAGGATGTCACAGCATGAATACCCAAAGGAAAAGGTGAGGCAGTAACGCATGGCTAACCTGCGTGATTTCAGGAAACCTCACAGAGATTGAACATTTGTGCACCATCGTTGGTAGCGCCACTTGCCGAGAATGCCTCACCAAGAAAGGATCCCACAGAGCTTGTCAAACAAGGCCTTATTTTTTCGCTGATTCGAAAAACGAGGGACACTCCGAATTTTCTTTCCAGGCAACACATTAAGAACCACGCTTGCATAGCCGTCTAGTCGGTGGATAACATTACTGCCGGGCGCCAATGCCAGGATAACATCCTGCGATATTCTTCAGGGCGTGAGAGACTACAGACATTGCGAATGTTTCTTTGTTTCAAGGTGAGAGGTTCTCACACTGCGTGCGACTTCCATCTATGTGTGACTGTAGAATTGAGAAAATGCATTAGAAGAAGTGCCGTAGCTTTGTACAAAAAGGGACATTTTGTACATTTTGTGTTGGCGTGGCCACAATTCTTTACTTTCCTTTCGTGCAATGTTCCAGCGCCTCCAGAAACTGAAAATAGAAGCAAATCTTTTTATGCTTGCTACACAGCTCTTATACTTGTTGCCGTCTCGACTGTTACTGGTATGGAGAAAGTGCTTATATTTCATGGTGATGGTAAGTACACGTCTAGACACTACTTGCCATATGGTGTCGTTTTTACTGACAGTATCTTCTACCCAGTAGCATACAGCGTCCTGTAAAACACTACATCTCGGGAAAACATAGCGTAATGAGCTATAGCATCAAAGTCCAGTAACACTGCTGATAACCTCTTGCCATATACGCAGAATCTTGACATTTTTTTATTTTGTGGTGTCCTTTGCTTTTCCCGTTATATTCGCAGTGAAATGTATGTAGTTGCGCAGTACTAACTACGTTTTATACTGTTTGCGTAATGTGTTGCTAACTATTTACCATAAATAAAATGTGTGATAATACAGAACAATTTATGTATGAGCAGTACCTCTCAGAAATCTTGGAAAACTCCGATGCCCACTCTTCTTTTTGAGGGGGGAGAGGGTTAGTACTGTAGAAGGGAAGTTAACATCATGTTGGCATGACCACGTCGATACTAGTTACGTTTAGCGATATTTACCGCGCTATACATATATTAGCAGAATAAATCAAAGCATAATTACTCCTATTTAGCGTGAGTAAGTATTCATGTGTTCCCACAAATACCAAGCTCGGCGCGATGAGCCGAGCTACGCCTAGTTGAGACTAACCTAAACAGCCTACTTAGCATGAACTCCACAAAGTCGGGGTTTAGGCCTAGGTAGGATTGTTACTAAACTTATTGGAGACCAATCCTTCAATATTAAAATTGGCCTCGTAACTAAGTACCCTGAATAGGCTATAATCGAGAGCAGGTTAACATTTATTACAAGCTCACCAAGACTTGGACGTTATTGTGAACGTCTAGGCCAACTTTTATCAAGTGGCGTAATTGATTTATTTCTGCCATGTAAGGTAACCGAGATCACTAACACTGCACGCGATCGATACCTAGCCATGAGTAGTGAGTTACACCATGAACACACGAACACTTCGTGCATGCTTTGGCATGTTGTCCAAAGAACGGCGTGATGCCTAGTGAAAACCGGGCCAGCTGAATTCCGCCTAGCTTCACTCTATCCAAGCCTTGCGTGACTCAGTGCAAGCTGCGCAGTATTTACGGTGTACAGTTTTGAGTGTGAATGCGAAGCATTTTTTGCGTACGTTAAGAACATTTCGCGTCTATCGGCGTATGTATCCATTTAATTACCCGCTAAGGTCTGGGTGCTCCCATGATCCTCTCTTTAACTTGGCAAGAACGAAAATTAGTATAGGAGAGTAAGATTGTTGGGCTAATACGACGCGCTGGTCAAGACCTGAATAATGTCACAGTCTCGTCGCGTACGTCTTCAAACACTTGCCGCCAGACAGTGGCGCATACCCGCGGGCCGGTTTGTGCCACTGGTATTCGGCTATGTGCCACAGCTGCTTGACGCTTGGTGTTTGCCAGAGACGACGATAACACACATGAGCAATTTTAAATTTTGATCATCAAAAAAAATCTCACATGAGTAGTATTGATCCGAAAATACGAAGAAGAAATGTCACGGTTTCACCAAGAAACGAACCCAAGCACTCTGCGTAGCAATCAAGCATTTTACTACAGATCAATGCCACCTCTCGGAACTGCTTAGCAAATAGACCACAATGTTCGTGAAACGTCAGTTGAGCTGGCAGTACTGGCTATTTGATTTTATAAAGCTTACATATATACTCTTTTGACAGACCCGTCACGTCGAGTTCACATCATTTGAAGGTAAACACTATGCGCCAGAGTTGATTGATGTAGCAGTGTCCAGGGCTACCATCCTCGCGGGCACCAGCACTCTATAGCAGCTTATCGCTTCTGGTGTCGCTAATACTCATGTTCCTGTTGATTGATTGATATTGACTGATATGTGCGGTTTGACGTCCCAAAACCACCATCTGATTATGAGAGACGCCGTAGTGGAGGCCTTCGAAAGTTTCGACCACCTGGGGTTCTTTAACGTGCGCCAAAATCTGAGCACACGGGCCTACAACGTTTCCACCTCCATCGGAAATGCAGCCGCCGAAGCTGGGATTCGATTTCGCGACCTGCGGGTCAGCAGCCGTGTACCTTATCCACTAGACCACCGCGGCGGGGCCATGTTCCTGTTGGCATCGTTGCGCAAGTGCGAACTGGTTATATACAAATCTGCAACTCCTCAGCACATGTCTGTGCGTACATTTATACAATATTCAGCGTCATTTCAAGACGTGTCCCTTTATAAAAAATGGCAGCATATTCATGGGGTAAATGATCGAGAGTGGGGCGAACCATCCATTCATCTATTCGTTCTTGCTTCCGTCCGTCTGTGTGACCGTCAGTGCGTCCATTCGCCCCTCCATGCGTTTGTCTGTTCGCGCGTGTCCACACGTCCATCCATGCGTTCGTCCCTGCATTCGTCCATGTGTCCATCCGTCCGTGCAGGCATCCATGCGGCCGTCCATGCATATGTCTGTGTGTCCAATTGTCCATCTATTCAACACTCCAAGTACCACCATCTCGCATCGTTTAATCATATATTCCTCATATAGAAGCACCGCCATCCAGCAGACATTCGAAGGACTGAATGAGAGGAGGCACACGCACACTTTCTTACGGCTTGCGCATCGTGTCTATTTCCCCTTTTAAACCACCTCAAGCTCATGGTATACACTAGTTCACTGTATTTATGGCACTGCGGCCCAACGCTCGTTAAATCGTCCTAAAACCAAGAAGGTTACGCCCAGCGAGTATAACCTAGCAACCCTTTCTTGTCAAATAGTGCTCAATGCACATGCCAATGGCTGCTAATTGGAAATGAAAGACAGGACAATTCGGCTTTTAGTTAACGCGCACGCTGCGAATTTTTATTGTTCAGCAACGCTAAGGGAAAATCTCCCACCGGCACCACCTAGCAGGCAAAGAGTAAGACTGGTTACGCACTACGACTACGATGGGGCACGAACGGGTGCCGCTCTAATGTGCCAGTCAAAAGGCTCCGGAACGCGCCGGAAAAGATCGTGCATTTTCGCTGCGCGTGACCAACCTCCCTATACGCGCAGTGACGTCCACTCGGCGATCGGTGACGTTGGCTTCATTACTCTTTGTTCAGACCTGGTTTAGACCAATCGTCGAGCTGCGTGCTGCGTCACGTCGTTGATCGCCGAGTTGACGTCACTGTGCTCGTAAAAAGGATTGGTCACGCGCCGGAAAAATGCGCGAGCTTTTCCATGCGCGTTCCGGATACTGTTGACTGGCCTTTAGGGAGCTTCGCTCCTAAAAGTTACAATACAGTATTCTTCCCTTCTCATGCTTCGCATAACTACGATTCCCAAGGAACTTGGGTTCCACCGAATTTTATATACGGAGCTGTTAAATGCCCACGTAAACGGCAGAAGTGGCGGCGGTGTATTGATTGACGAGTAAAATATTAGAGAGAAATATCAGTAAAAGGAACACTATAACTAAAGGGAGAGAGTAAGCTTCAGCCTAATATATATTTGAAGGATTTCAAATAGAAATAGCGTCTAGGCAACTGCGCACGCGCAAAACACAAACCACTTTTGAGTTTTGGGTTTGGGGCACTCTTTCTCGTATTTAGCGGGAGCCGAAAAAATTTTGAGTTAGACAAACATGACGGAACCCACTGAAGTGACGGCTCTCGACGGACTAGAGTGCCCAAAGTGGCGCAGACCCTATTCGAAAACTCATTACGCCTGCTTGACCCAAAGCGTCCAGACGCAAAGGGCGCTGTGGCCCCAAACTTTTGACACCCCTATTCAAAAACTCCCTAATGTTACGGCGAAAATACAGAGTCAAAGGACTAGGTACACTCTCCTTTCTTAAGAGAGGGAACATCTGAGCGCGTGTCACGCGCTGCCTTAGCTGCCGACAGCACTGTCATAATAACAGCATTCCCTATCTCTCTGTGCAGCACTTTCTGTTGGTGCTGATAATCACGTAACAAGGGCGTTCCGTGCACTAGTACCTGTGCATTTGAGAAAAGTGCGATTAGTTTGGGTGCCTGGATATAAAGGTTTGTTTCTGAATGAAATAGACGATTCCTTAGCTAAGTCGTCAATCAGCGAACCGATTCTACCGCTCTGTCCATCATCCGCTTATGTGACCGCTGCTCGATTCCGCAGACGTACGCTTATGCAAGTCTTTAAAGGTTCAGCACTAACAAACTCTACAGAATATCGACCATTTATTATATCCCTGGCGAAGAGACTTTTGCCGCACTCGAAAACAAGAAGTAGCTATCACTAGGCTGCGTTGCCAGGTACCAAATCTAAATTTCTATAAACACAGGTCTACTCAGGCACCTTCGCCACTGTGCGCGTTCTGTGATGAACTGGAAACAATAGACCATTTCTTTTTGACCTGCAGGCGGTTTAACACATTACGAAAAACCATATTAGAAATACCTTTGCGTGGCATTGGTATGGACTTATCTCTGCCTGTCATTTTGTCTTTTGGAGCTTCCATTTCTGGTTTCTCTAATGGCACTATATGCGCGGCCGTTCCGGGACTATATTGATGAAACTAATAGGTATGACTAATTAACCAGTTTCATTATCTTAACATGTCCACATAATTATATACGTATAAAATCAAATTATTGGTCTATTCTAAGAATAAATTTGTTTATGTAAATATTTGTATGCATTAAATTAAGCACCACACTTGCCTATAGGCTATCGGTAATCTTTCTGTTATACCTCCATCATTCTAAATCTGAACAGTAAATTTTAAAGCCACTCGATTCTTGGCCAATCCCCCACAGTGGGTATGCGCCACTAACAATAGGAGACCAACAACAACCACAACAACAGCACCGTGAACCTACATATAAAGAAAGCGTGTTCATTTTTGGCGCCATCTACTAGCAAACAAGACAAGATGTCACAGCTTTGCCGCAAAGGCGAAGCAATGAGCGCAATAGCAACAAATGGGAAGGTCACCCGCAGAACAGAAAGCAGCACGAATCAAGCCCCGTGTTTTTCACGCGCAAATGACGCACGAAACGTACTCACAGGTACAGATGCGCGCAATAAGTGTCTCAGATCTGCTTTTTTTTATATTTTTTTATTTTTTTATTTATACAATACTGCAGGCCTAGGGCGGCCCAAGCAGGAGTGGTTTGTTTGTATATCAATGATGAAAACCAGATTTAAACAAAAAAGAAATACAAATTGAGAGCAAGAAGAAATAAGCAATGAACAATCGAAGAAAACACCAGAGAACGGGAGAGGACTAATCAGTGCATATTTCAGACATATGGCAAGGCAGACATATGGCAAGAAGCAAGGCAGCAATGATCATAACAGTAGCGTAGTACAGATTTTACACAACTAGATATGGGAAACCAATCACAGGATAAAGGCACCGTTACAAATTTATTCTGCGAGCTGGTTAAACAACTGAAGAACATTATTTGATAAGAAGGTTTCAGATGGTAAGGCATTCCAATCACTTATGGTGCGCGGGAAAAAGGAATGTTTGAATATGTTTGTGCGTGCAAAAATCGAGTTAAACTTAAAAGGGTGAAAGTTCCTGGTGGGTCTATGGGGCAAAAGGTTTAGATAAGGAGCGGGGTCCAGTGCAAGTTTACGGTTCCAAAGCTGATAAAGAAATTTTAGTCTTGTTATTTTACAGTGGCTCTGTAAGGTCATGATGTTGTTTGTTTGCATTAAAGAGGTAGGCGAGTCATGTCGGCGGTAACGATTATATATGAATCGTACAGCCAGCCTCTGAATTTGTTCAAGTTTGTTTATGTCTTTTTTAGTGAACGGGTCCCAAACGATACGCGCGTATTCAAGACGAGGCCTGATTAGCGTGTTATATGCAAGAAGTTTAACATGGGAGGGGGATTTTTTTAGTTTGTGACGTAAGAGGCCGAGCTTACGCCGAGTTGATGCACAGATTTTGTCGATATGCATTGACCAGGTTAAATTATTTGTAAATGGTAAGCCGAGATATTTAAAGCTATTGGTTTGAGAAATTTCGACTCCCTTTACAGAGTAATTGAACATAAGAGGACATTTTTTATTAGTTATGCGCATATACACCGTTTTAGTTTGGTTAAGCTTCATTCCCCAAGTGTCGCACACATTAGATATTAAATTCAGGCTGTCGTTGAGGGTAATTTGGTCATTAGTTGATTCAACAGCTCTGTACAGAAGACAGTCGTCCGCAAATAAATGAATAGCAACGCTTTCGTGCACACAAGAGGTTATGTCGTTTATATATACCAGAAATAATAAAGGCCCCAGGACACTTCCCTGAGGCACTCCGGAGTTAACTGATCCAAGATCTGAAACGTGACCACCGACATCAACAAATTGTTTTCTATGTTCAAGGTATGAGGCAATCCACTTTATTAGAAGATGCGGGACATTAAGTGTATTAAGTTTATAGAGAAGACCTGAATGCGAAACCCTGTCGAATGCTTTGCTTAGATCTAGGAATACTGCGTCAACTTGGCCGGACTTGTCGAGAACTGAAGAAAAGGTATGCACAATAGAAACGAGTTGAGTGGTAGTAGATAGGCCCTTACGCAAACCATGCTGGAAGGGTGTTGAAATATTGCGGGAATTTAAAAAGTCGACCAGATAGTTGGAAATAATATGCTCCATGAGTTTGCTGCAGGAATTGAGAAGCGAAATAGGGCGATAGCTCGAAACGATGGCTCAATCGCCAGTTTTAAAAACAGAACTGTACGTGCAATACGCTACTTAGCGGGGACAACACCTTCAGAAAAGGAAAGACGGAATATAACAACTAGAAATTTAGCTATGGATTCGGCATACCGATAGAGGAACATGTTTGGAATCTTATCAGGGCCTACAGAGGATTTCAATTTAAGATTAAGTAACATTGCAACTATTCCATCATAACCGATAAAGTCAGAGTTCAGTCCGGTTACATTACGTATCTCTCCAATATCATTACAAGGCACTGAATCAGAATAAACGGATTGAAAGAAACATTTAAATTCATTCGCAATCAGCTGTTTATCGGTTATAGTTTGATTCTCTATTATTATGCTATTAATGTCGTCACGCCATCTCGCATTTAGGTGACGCCAGAATTTTGAAGGATTAGTTTTAATAAAATTAGGCAAGGTGGTAGAATAGAAAAATTGCTTACTCGCACGAATTTTATCCACTAGTGTTTGACTATCCACTAGTGTTCTGGACACCGAATTGTTTACCTTACGTTTTTTCAACCTTTTGATCTTGCGTACTAAATGAATGATATCGCGATTGATCCACGGGTTTGCGCGGCGCACCTTCTTTGTTTTCACGGGAATAAAGTTATCGATGCAGAAATGGCAAATTGTTTGGAACTTGTCCCATAATAAGTTAACATCGTTATCGGCGAAGTTGTCGAGTTCAAAGTCTAGATAATGAAGAACACTTTCGTCGTTAGACCTACTGAAGTCTTTTACAGTTTTTTTGTCGGAATCATGCCCTAATCGTCCACCCAGTTGACACGTAAAAATTACAATTTTATGATCAGACAAACCGTCTACCACTGCAACATCTGTTTCAGACAAGGTGGCACTGTAAAACACAAGGTCAAGAATTGAAGAAGAATTTCCTTGTACTCGCGTAGGAATGTTTACGGCTTGGTTAAGATTGCATGCAAGCATAATGTCGAAAACCAAGTGGTCATTGGAAGAGGGGGAAGATAAAGAGGGCCAGATAATATTTGGAAGGTTGAAATCTCCGGCAATAATAATGTTACATTTAGAGAATCTGATTATATGATCATATAGTTTAGTCAAGAAGGAGGAATCAGCACAAGGCGCCCTGTAAACCGCAATTAAAATAAATGACTTGCCATTACAGCTTATACGCAGGCATAAACTTTCATGGCCGTCAATCTGATCTAACGGATCAGCCCTTACGTTACACCTAAGAACAACAGCAACGCCTCCACCGTGCGAAGGCCTGTCCCGCCTATGAATGTGGTGGGAAGGGGGAACAATATCAGAATCGGGTATTCCATCATGTAGCCAAGTCTCCGATATTACGGTCACGTCAGGATCATGGGTTAGCAGGACAGATTCGAGTTCACTAGCTTTATTTACAATGCTTTCTTGCATTGATGTTCAAAAGACAAAAATTATACGGGGGAATGGCAGTAGATTGTCATGTACTGACTTTGGGGCGACCAGTGGAATAAATTTTGACACGCGCAATTTTTACGTCATCCCAAATGTACACGTCATTGTCAATGTGAAGCTTATCGTTGAGAAGGTACACATTTTTGCCGCTGTCTTTATCTGGTTTGGTACTTTCCCGCAGCAACTTCCTTTTTCGGAGCGTTTGCCGAGAGTAGTCGTTTTCTATGAAAATCTTGGTGCCTTTCAATTTCTTTGCGTTTTTGAGGATATTCATTTTTTCGTTAAAGTCTTGCAAGTACAAAATTACGGGACGATTTACACCCTCTGGACGATTTACACCTTTTTTTCAAAGTCTGTGAATTCTGCCAGTTGAGGTACATTTCACACCCAACTTTTTATCAAATACTTCGCCGATTACTCGAGTATGAAGATCAGCGTCGGATTCATTCTCTACTTCAGATATGCAAACACCACAAGGTTTGAACGCCGACTGCGATCTTCAAGATCAACAAGCTTTTCAGAGTGTTGGGTAACAGATGAACGTAGAAGCGTTAGCGTGTCATCCAAGGCACATTGAGGGTTATAGACTTCATGCTCTGAAGAGACTTGGCTATTTAGGCGACTTGAGAGTTAAGTGCGGCTATAGCTTAGTTTGATGCGAGCAACTGTGCATTCAATTCAGATATCGAGTTAAAGATTTTTTCCTGTCCTTCTAGAATGCGCTTTAAAGTATCAGCATTGCGGGCCAGGGTTAGTCTCAATATCTCCGCAGAGCAAGAGTTTACAAACCAGAAGGCAGTCATACATCATAGTCATACATGTCCGTGGGCACGGCAGGATAACAAGGAAACTGTTGTTAGATCGTACCGAGCAGTAGGAACTACCAACCTGGGCAATAAACAGGACGGGCTTGGATGAGCATAGTTGATTTCACATCGCCGTGCCCACTGAAGTAGAAGCGTTGGAGACCATACTTTATAGCTGCTGTCGTTGGTGACGTAGTCGACCGAAGCGTCACGTAGTTTTCACACGGTTGATAGGCCAGGTGATCAAAAGTTGCTTCGATTCGGGGGGAGGATGAAGCAGGCATGCGCGAAGCGGGTAGCCAGAAGAAGGTCAGAGCCAAGGAACGGAGGCGATGGAGGCTGTCCAGCGGAGCCAGACAACACGCCACCGATCAGCAGCACCTGGGCAATAAACAGGACGGGCTTGGTGAGCATAGTTGATTTCACATCGCCGTGCCACTGAAGTAGAAGCGTTGGAGACCATGCTTTATAGCTGCTGTCGTTGGTGACGTAGTCGACCGAAGCGTCACGTAGTTTTCACACGGTTGATAGGCCAGGTGATCAAAAGTTGCTTCGATTCGGGGGGAGGATGAAGCAGGCATGCGCGAAGCGGGTAGCCAGAAGAAGGCAGAGCCAAGGAACGGAGGCGATGGAGGCTGTCCAGCGGAGCCAGACAACACGCCAGCGATCAGCAGCACCTGGGCAATAAACAGGGACGGGCTTGGTGAGCATAGTTGATTTCACATCGCCCGTGCCCACTGAAGTAGAAGCGTTGGAGACCATACTTTATAGCTGCTGTCGTTGGTGACGTAGTCGACCGAAGCGTCACGTAGTTTTCACATGGTTGATAGGCCAGGTGATCAAAAGTTGCTTCGATTCGGGGGGAGGATGAGCAGGGCATGCGCTAAGCGGGGTAGCCAGAAGAAGGTAGAGCCAAGGAACGGAGGCGATGGAGGCTGTCCAGCGGAGCCAGACAACACGCCACCGATCAGCAGCACCTGGGCAATAAACAGGACGGGCTTGGGTGAGCATAGTTGATTTCACATCGGCCGTGCCCACTGAAGTAGAAGCGTTGGAGACCATACTTTATAGCTGCTGTCGTTGGTGACGTAGTCGACCGAAGCGTCACGTAGTTTTCACAACGGTTGATAGGCCAGGTGATCAACAGTTGCTTCGATTCGGGGGGGAGGATGAAGCAGGCATGCGCGAAGCGGGTAGCCAGAAGAAGGCAGAGCCAAGGAACGGAGGCGATGGAGGCTGTCCAGCGGAGCCAGACAACACGCCAGCGATCAGCAGCACCTGGGCAAATAAACAGGACGGGCTTGGTGAGCATAGTTGATTTCACATCGCCGTGCCCACTGAAGTAGAAGCGTTGGAGACCATACTTTATAGCTGCTGTCGTTGGTGACGTAGTCGACCGAAGCGTCACGTAGTTTTCACAACGGTTGAGAGGCCAGGTGATCAAAAGTTGCTTCGATTCGGGGGGAGGATGAAGCAGGCATGCGCGAAGCGGGTAGCCAGAAGAAGGCAGAGCCAAGGAACGGAGGCGATGGAGGCTGTCCAGCGGAGCCAGACAACACGCCACCGATCAGCAGCACCTGGGCAATAAACAGGACGGGCTTGGTGAGCATAGTTGATTTCACATTCGCCGTTGCCCACTGAAGTAGAAGCGTTGGAGACCATGCTTTATAGCTGCTGTCGTTGGTGACGTAGTCGACCGAAGCATCACGTAGTTTTCACACGGTTGATAGGCCAGGTGATCAAAAGTTGCTTTCGATTCGGGGGGAGGATGAAGCAGGCATGCGCGAAGCGGGTAGCCAGAAGAAGGCAGAGCCAAGGAACGGAGGCGATGGAGGCTGTCCAGCGGAGCCAGACAACACGCCACCGATCAGCAGCACCTGGGCAATAAACAGGACGGGCTTGGTGAGCATAGTTGATTTCACATCGCCGTGCCCACTGAAGTAGAAGCGTTGGAGACCATACTTATAGCTGCTGTCGTTGGTGACGTAGTCGACCGAAGCGTCACGTAGTTTTCACACGGTTGATAGGCCAGGTGATCAAAAGTTGCTTCGATTCGGGGGGAGGATGAAGCAGGCATGCGCGAAGCGGGTAGCCAGAAGAAGGCAGAGCCAAGGAACGGAGGCGATGGAGGCTGTCCAGCGGAGCCAGACAACACGCCAGCGATCAGCAGCACCTGGGCAATAAACAGGACGGGCTTGGTGAGCATAGTTGATTTCACATCGCCGTGCCCACTGAAGTAGAAGCGTTGGAGACCATACTTTATAGCTGCTGTCGTTGGTGACGTAGTCGACCGAAGCGTCACGTAGTTTTCACACGGTTGATAGGCCAGGTGATCAAAAGTTGCTTCGATTCGGGGGGAGGATGAAGCAGGCATGCGCTGAAGCGGGTAGCCAGAAGAAGGCAGAGCCAAGGAACGGAGGCGATGGAGGCTGTCCAGCGGAGCCAGACAACACGCCACCGATCAGCAGCACCTGGGCAATAAACAGGACGGGCTTGGTGAGCATAGTTGATTTCACATCGCCGTGCCCACTGAAGTAGAAGCGTTGGAGACCATAGCTTTATAGCTGCTGTCGTTGGTGACGTAGTCGACCGAAGCGTCACGTAGTTTTCACACGGTTGATAGGCCAGGTGATCAAAAGTTGCTTCGATTCGGGGGGAGGATGAAGCAGGCATGCGCGAAGCGGGTAGCCAGAAGAAGGCAGAGCCAAGGAACGGAGGCGATGGAGGCTGTCCAGCGGAGCCAGACAACACGCCACCGATCAGCAGCACCTGGGCAATAAACAGGACGGGCTTGGTGAGCATAGTTGATTTCACATCGCCGTGCCCACTGAAGTAGAAGCGTTGGAGACCATGCTTTATAGCTGCTGTCGTTGGTGACGTAGTCGACCGAAGCGTCACGTAGTTTTCACACGGTTGATAGGCCAGGTGATCAAAAGTTGCTTCGATTCGGGGGGAGGATGAAGCAGGCATGCGCGAAGCGGGTAGCCAGAAGAAGGCAGAGCCAAGGAACGGAGGCGATGGAGGCTGTCCAGCGGAGCCAGACAACACGCCACCGATCAGCAGCACCTGGGCAATAAACAGGACGGGCTTGGTGAGCATAGTTGATTTCACATCGCCGTGCCCACTGAATGCTTGACATTCCTCGCGTGACCTTCCAATTTGTTGCTATCGCGTTCCTTTTTCGCCTTTGTTGAAAAGCTGTGACGTTTTTATTGTTTCGAGAGTTACCATTGCCAATTCACTTGTGTCTTCAGTTAAATACAGTTTTCTTATTTAATATCAAACCTTGCGTTGAAGGGACATTCACTAGGTTTGGCCTTTTCGAGCTGACAAGTGCAGTATGTAGATGAAGCGTTCATGATCACGTCTACCAAAATTGGACAACGCTACGCGCAGGCAGCGGAAATGAGTCCAATTTAAAGATAAACGCTGATTTTTTTCATTTCGTGCGCGCACGCCCAGAGAATGACGACCACGACATGTACGTATGAATGGCCCTACGTACATAGCAGTGCAGCAACGTTGGTTATCTACGTAGACGACTGTGCTCTGACGTTGCCTACAGTGGCACTTGATATGGCGAAAATTGTGTAACACGACAAGAAAAGTTTAAATAACTTGTTGCTTGAAAAGCATAATAAAATTCTAGATGAATATTGAGACGCAATAAGAAATGTGTGCGTCATTTTTACAGCAAAAGCTGTTATGATATCACAACTCGGGTCACGCGCGAAATTAGAAAGAAAACTAGCACCAGAGACACAGTGGGGCTTGAAACCCTGGTCCGCTAGGTGCCAGCGCAGTATTTTACCACAAAGCTGCGCTGGTGCTTGTGAATGTTTGGCAAACTTGCCAACAATTCACAATTCACATTCGCATGCTTGACGTCGGGAATGCAATCGCTTTAATACTACTTATAAAGGGTTTTAAAACACTGAAACAACAACCAGTCGTCGCACAATGCGGATAGTGTAACGAGTGGGCCATCCAATGTTCCAGCTCATTACAAAAGCTTGCTCTTGTTCGCATATTAGCTGTGGCGTATACTGTCGTGACCACGCTACTAACCGTAGCGGATGATTACCACGAGTTCACGCTTAGTGAGCCACAGGGCCGTGACTCCGTCACCTACTCGCATGTAGTGCACCACTCCACGTGCACTCAAATAACATGGAGTATAGTGTGGCACGGCAAAACAGAAGTGTTCGACTGACATACACACACACTTCATTGCCTTTGGCGACACCTCGAACAACAATACAACATTCGCTCCCGGGACGCGGAGAGCGAAGGCTCCCAGAGGCGGACGTTCACGATAAGGGGAAACAACGAGCATGTCGCAGCTGGCAATGGCGAGCTTTGACACGCCGGTAGCGAAAAGGTACTTCGCGGCTATGCTGCGCACACTCCCGATGGCCACGTGGCCTGGTCGCGAGAGTTAGGGCAAACCTCGTACGTGTACGCCTACGGTAAGTGCGGCTTGGTGTGATGCGACCACTTCAAGCACTGGCACCGCTGTTGACTTAGCGTACGGTACCGAAGCTAACACTCAAGTAAGGGGGCCTTGGCATCTCCGGCAGGCCTGTTTGGAATCTCCGGCGATTCCCAAAGGGGACGCGGACGAAGGAAACACGTGCTTACCAGGCGCCAACCAATGGAGGAGGGGCCCTTTCCGGCACGCACGCGACTCCGCCTCGCTGATTCTCACAGCCCCCGAGAACACGTGCCACGCCCGCGCCCAGCGCCATCTATCATCACGCGCCATTACCAGAGCACAGGACTAGAAAACGAGGCGGCCGTACGGCGGAATGCCCACAATATGGTCGCGGACGCGCCTCAGATCCCCACAATACTCACTTCAGCCATAATTCCTCATCATCTTCAGCCACTTCATGAACAATTGGCACCAAAATTCCTTGAAAGTGTTTTGTCAATACCACGCTTCTGAAAATAAATGACGAAAAATAGCATCGCGAACGCCGGCCTACAACGAAACAGTTAGTTATTGTTGCCTTAGCGGATATAAAGCTAGTGCGCATGCAGTGGTTACCAATAAGTGTCATGAAAAGCTATGAAAAGCCGCTCTTCTAGCTTTCGCTGTGACTGTGCTGCGCTTTCTGCGCATGCCTGGCGTATTTTTAAATTATTAAATACGAGCATTACTCAGCGAACTTCAGCGACTTTGTGCGTATCTATCTATCTATCTATCTCTATCTATTACCTATTTATCTATCTATCTATCTGCCTACGACTTCAGCTCTCCTGGACGTTTGGACTGATGGTATCAATGATGCTAAAATTGGTGTGGCATATCATGACTGTGTTACGAAGCACAAGTGACTAGAGTTTTAACATGAAAATGATGAAGTGTAAGTCATAAATGTCATGATTTAAATTTCATAGTCTTGCTGCTCTTGCCGTTGTTTCGTTCACATGAGATGTTGCAAAGCTGGTGTGCTATAACATGACTGGTTGGCGAACACAAGCGACAAACCCTTACAAGGAAATCATGACATGCGTGTCAAGTAACAACATACTTGCATGCGCCCCGCCGCGATGGTCTAGTGGCTAAGGTACTCGGCTGCTGACCCGCAAGTCGCGGGATTGAATCCCGGCTGCGGCGAGTGCATTTCGAATGAAGGCGGAAAAGTTGTAGGCTAGGTGTGCTCAGATTTGGGTGCACGTTAGAGAACCCCAGGTGGTCGAAGTTTCCGGAGCCCTCCACTACGGCGTCTCTCATAATCATATGGTGGTTTTGGGACGTTAAACCGCACATATGAATCAAAACATAACTGCAGGGCACACTCACGATGCGCCCACAACTGTTTCGCTAGTTTCGCATATACCAAATTTGGTATCACGAGACGTGAATGGATGACGCAGGTATGTGACTGGTGCAAACATGATAATCATGAGATGCGTGTCATGTAACATGACTATATGTCACGCTCATGATGTGCTCGTGGCCATCTCGCTAGCTTCACATACATCAAATTCGGTATTACGGCACGTAAATGGACGGCGAAGGTATGTGACTGATGCAAACATGATAATCATGAAATGCGTGTCGTGTAACAACATAAATAAATGCAACGCTCATAAGGCGCTCGCGGCCGTTTCACTAGCTCCACATATACCGAATTCGGTATCGCGTGATGTGAATAGACAACGAAGGTAAATGACACGTCACAACATGACAATTATATTATGCTTGTCATGTGAAACATGACTACATGCTACGCTCATAGCACACTCACGACCGTTTCACCTGTTCAACATTTACGGAAGATAATATTGTCGTGGTGTAGCGAGAACAAAAGACGGAAACAACTTGGGACAGTAAAACAGCGTGTTTCAGAATCAGCCGGTGTCACAAACGAGCGCTCCGAAAAAGTTCGCGCCACCGAATTCTAGCGACAGTAACAATACCAAGCGCAGAGAGGCGCCTCAAGGTCAACGATAAAGAAGAAAACAAACATTCAAAGGCTCTCCGGGCGCGCCGTCTCTGCCCCCTCGGAAGCGTAGTCTCGCCGACCATCCTCCTCAGATCGGCAGCCGAGCAAGCCCTGTTCTCGAGGGAAAAGGGCGTGGTGATGCAGAGTTGCGTCAAGAGTCGCGGACGGCCCTCGAAACGTCTCGCGTTTTCCCCAGCCTTGGCTGTGCTAGCTGTGTATCGCGCCGACGGAAACGATGAGAATTTTGTGGAATCAAGCGCGAAGGGTATTTAACCGAGCAGCAGAGATGGAAGATCGGGAGAAGAAGAATTTTGCGCCAGTGTGAGTAGGGTGTTCCGCCTTGTCTGCGAAGCCTTTTGTCCTTAGTGACAGAGGAGAAGAAGGAATGTTGCGCTAGTGTGCGTAGGGTCTTTCCGCCGTGCGGGCGAAGCCTTTTGTCCTCAGTGACAAAGGAGGAGAAGAAGAGGATTTCCAATTGAGGGGTAAAGACTCGTGCTACAGGTAGGAGTGTAGTGTCTACTATATATACCAGCGAGCGAAGACGCGTGGCAACAGCTGCGCGTGGGAAGCGGACGTGTTACCGGCGAAGAAGTTTGGAGCTTGGAGAGCGCCCAATTAAAGACGCGAGGTTTCCTGGAAGAGAAAATTCGAGGGCAGCGGAACGACAAAAGCGCTGGACTTTGAGTGAGTGGTTCTTGGAAGAGTATCATTCAGACTTTTGTTCCAAGGACTTTGGACTGAATAGGTTTTGAACTCTTTAGTCTTTAAGTGTCTTGGTTGTTCGATGCATGCGATTGCATTGTAGTGCGTATTGTTGTCTGCGTCCGTTGTTTTGAGTGTGGCTGATTGTACTGTGCAGTACGTTGTTTGATTGGTAGCATATGGTATTCAACTATTGTCCAGTGTGCATATTTGTGTATCGTTTTGATTTGCTATAATTGAGAATATAATTTTCTTTTGTTTATCAACTGTCGGCTCTGACTTGTTCTTTGGGCCACAGCTGGCGTCCGCTGGCGCGCAAATAGGACCACTTCTAAATTGTCAATGCTTTCGTGGTGCTATTCGGGAGGCCGATAATTCGGCCCTTGGAGTGAGCCCAGCGATCGCCTTCCTAATTAACAGGAACCTGTGACAGCCGAACGGCGAAGGCCTTCTTCGTCTTTCTTTTTCAAACCTCCTGTCCCTCTACCCGGAGTCTTTGAAACACCTTCATCGGCGTTCTCTTTTACGTATATACGCCTGTCACTTGCCCGTCCTTATAGGAACATCGCCCTTATGCTACATCCGAGCTACTGTTGTGGGAAAACACAATCACTGACATATGGCTACATGCGTACCACATATACAAGCTCAGACCATTGCGGTTGTTGCCTGGTGCAACAGGAACCGTCGGGGATGACCTTATAGGTGACGTCACTTAACTTTTGCAATACTTTACATGGTAGAAAGTATCGCCTTAAGAGTTTCTCGGACAGTACACGTCTTCATATGGGTGTCCAAATCCACCCTCGTTCACCGGCTTCGTAGGTTACTGCTCTCCGGTGGGCTTTGTAGTGACCAGCGTCGTAATGTTCTAGCTGGCGGCTTTTCAAGCATGCGAGCTACCTGGCTTCTACGCGTCGGTATATATGTCGACACACGTGTCATTGTCGTCCCATTCATGTGGTAACAAGGCATCTAGCATTGTTCATACCTCCATTTGTGAGCTAGGCCGAATGGAGTTGTGCGAGACGTTTCTTGCTGGGCTGTATTGTACGGGAACGAAATATGGGGCAATATTTCGTCCTAATCTTTATGTAGAAAGCCCACGCACATCGGCAGAATATTTTCCATTGTCTTGTTCAGGCCCTCTGTCTGTCCGCTCGTCTGCTGGTGGTAGGCAGTGGTTTCGATGACTCGTTCCACTTAACATTACGACGGGACTCAAGAAGAGCCGCTGTGAATGCAGGCCCGCGGTCTGTTATTATGACGGATGGTGCACCATGTCGCAGTACAACAATTTCTATTGAAAATTTTGGCTACCTTCGCTGTTGTGCTTCGTTGGATAGCCTTCGTTTCGGCGTAACAGTTAGGTAATTCCGTCGCGACGATAACCCAGCGGTTCTCTGCAGCAGAAGTAGCAAGTGAACCTGAGATATCCATTCTGATCTGGTTGAATGGTGTACTTGGGACCTGAACAGGTTGACACCAGGCCGGCTGATTTCCTTGAAGGAGACTTACGTCACTGGCAAGTCGAAACAGTGTACGAATGTGTTGCTTCACGGCAGCGGTGAGCCTTGGCCAGTAATATCTTTGCTGAACTTTCGGCAATGTGAGGGTGTAGTCTGAACAGAAGTGAAGTCATCGTGACAAGCTTGAAGCACTTCAGTGCGGAGAGCTGCCGGGATTACAAGCAAGTAGAGAGATCTGATCGACGAAAAATTCATTTTGTTTATGATGCTGTTTTGTGACGGAAACGGCAATACTCTTGCAAAAACTCAGGGTGCGCTCTGAGATCGCCCTTCCAAGGTAGTTTATAAACCAATCAACTCAGGGTCGTCACGTTGTTGTTGGATGATAGTAGACGTATTAAGGACACCGAGAAATGCCGTTTAATCCTCATTAGGTAGGGAAGCTGACTGTATTAGTGATCGGGACAGGCATTCGGCGTCCATATGTCGCTTCCCCAACTTGTGTACGACCGTCATGTAAAAATCTTGCAGCCTTAGGCTCCAACGCGCTAATCAGACAGTGGGATCTTTTAAATTAGTTAACCAGCAAAGGGAGTGATGCTCACTAATAACTTCGAAGAACCGGCCATACAAATATGGGCGAAATTTATTACTAGCCATACGTCGGCGGGGCATTCTTTCTTTGTTGTTGAATAGTCAGCCTCTGCGCGTGTTAACGTTTGGCTTGCTTAAGTGATTACCCTTTCTGTGTCCTCTTACTGTTGCACAAGCACAGCCCCCAGACCTACATTGTTAGCGTCTGCGTGAAGCATCGTCAGGGCTTCTTCGTCGAAGTGGGCAAGCACCGAGGACATGAAGACAATGATGCAGGCCATTAAAGGCAGACTCCTGCTCTTCGTTCCACTCAAAAGCAACTTCTCTTGTGAGACAAGTTAGTGGTACGCGATGCGGCTGAATTCTGCTATAAACCGGCGATAATAGGCACAAAGGCCCAGGAAGCGTCTGACGGCCATCTGACGACCAAGAACAGAAACCCTCTGCTTCAGTGCACGAGGGAATATCCGATCGTGGAGCCCCCACTGCAGTTAATGAACGGACACCTCGTAGCTCTAAAGGATTGCCGAAATCACCCCCCTCCCTGCTGGAGGAAAAGGCGCTGTTTGCTTTTGTTGTCGTGAGCGTGGTCACACCGTGCGTGAGTGCAACGCGCCCCAACCGACACAAGGGCCTGCTCGCCCGTCGGGAAACGGGGTGAGCCGTCGGTGAGCTCCCCCTTGCCGGAGGCTGCAGCAGAAGAGGGCACGGAAGTGTAATACAACCTCTGGCACCAATGGCGTGTCGCGCTGGACATTCTAGCCACGCCGGCGCTGTTCATCGCGCTTACGATCGCTGGTCGAGACTTTGCGGCGTCGCTGTATAGTGGGGCTTCTATCTCGCTGTTCGGTGAAGAGGTTCGGGCTCATTTGCCCGACCGCTCTGTCCACATTAGAGCTTGCGACACTGCCTCCCACTTCGCCAGCGGTACCGCCACCTCGTGTGGCGCTGCGCAGTTGGTTGTGCGTAGGGAGAATCACGCACGCCAACAGTGCTTTGGGTACCTCCCTAGTCTATCCGTGCCTGTGATTCTCGGTCGCGACTTTCTCGCGCGCACATGTATCGTGATTGACATCGCAAGCGGAGGCTACTGGGACGGCCCTTCCGGCGCCCTACGGCCTTTCGCTGCACCTCCCTTGGTCTCGGCTGTCAGTAAGTACCCGGACGTCACGAAGAAGAAGGAGGAAAGGAGACCAAGTGTTGCTCCCGCGGCCCCAGTCTCCCCCTCCGACGCCAAGACTAGTCCTTTGGCCAGCGCGGCGGAAAACGGTCCGTGCATACAGCTTTCCCTCGAGCGTAATGCTGCTCGGGTGAACGAGGTTTTGGCTATGCCGGTGACCCCCCGCTAAGCAGCAACTCGAATGGCTCGCCGCCGCTTGCCTTTGCCCGACAGCTTGTCGAAACGCGAGAAAGCACGACTGCCGTCGCTGTTGACACGTTTCAGCGACACGTTCACGAAACGCCCGGGTTTCACCTCTCTAGTGAGGCACCGGATTGACACAGGCGACGCACAACCGTGGAAACGCAATCCTCGCTCCGTTAGTGCAGCAAAGTGAAAAGCAAGTGGCCAGGCACTTGATGAGTTGATTGAGACCGGAGCTGTCCAACGCTCAAACAATCCTTGGGGTTCACCGGTGGTAATGGCCCCCAAAAGAGACGGCTCTCACCGGCTCTGTGCGGACTACCACTGGCTGAACGAGGTCACGAGGAAGGATGCTTACCTATGCCTAACGTTGACTCGATCGTGGCTGCTGTAGGCAGTGTTTCCTACTTCAGCACCTTGGATTCTAGCCGCGGTTACCTACAGGTTCTGATGGAGCAGGCTGACGCATAGAAAACTGCGTTCACCTCTCACGGAGGTTTGTACGAATTTACCAGCATTCCGTTTAGCTGTTCTGGAGCTGTAGCTACGTTCCAGAGATTTATATACCATGTCGTAGGGGACGCTAAATGGCAACACGCCATGGCGTACCTCGATGACATCGTCATCTTCTCTCGAAAGTTCGAGGAACACCTTCACCACTTGGAGGATGTCCTCTGAAGTTTGCGTGCCGCCAGGTTGACTTTGAACCCGAAAAGAAGAAATCTCAACTAGCTGAGACTCGCATCTCACTATTAGGCTTTACCATTCAGAGTGGTCGGGTTCTGCCGTGCGAGGAGAAAGTACGTGCCAGTGTGGAGTACCCGACGCCGGCAAACATTCAGGGCCGGAGGCGCTTTTTGGGCATGGTTAACTACTCTCTACAATTCATCCCAAACTGTGTGGCCCTCCAAGCACCCTTACCTGCACTCTTGAAAAATTCGGCACAATAGAGCTGGGGCCAAGAAAAAGAGCGAGCCTTTAAGGCGCTCTCCGAAGCTCTAGCGGCCACAGCCGAGTTAAAGCTGCCCGACCTGAACAGGAAGTTCGTTGTTCAAGCGGACGCGAGTGACCTGGGTCTCGGCGTGGTACTGCTTCAGGAGCACGACGGCGTCCTCCGGCCAGTCGCGTTTGCGAGCCGTTCCTTTAAGGCCGCCGAGCGTAAATATAGCGTCACAGAAAGGGAATGCCTCGCTACAGTTTTTGCTCTCCGGAAGTTTGACTGCTATGTCGACAGCGTGCCATTCGGGGTGGAAACGGACCACATGGCACTCACTTGGCTTAAGCGCTTGCGCGAGCCCTCGGGCCGCCTCGCGCGCTGGGCGTTGACCTTGCAGCGGTACAATTTTGTTGTGCGCTACCGGAAAGGGAGTTCGAATGTTGTGGCTGACGCTTTGTCGCGTGCCCCCGTTTCGGCGTCCGGCACTTGTGTCCGCCACTCCCGAGAACAGTCGCATCAAGTAGACCCCGGGCCCTCTGGCTCCAAAGGGTCGAAAGGCGCGAGCCCCGATGGTGAAGTGACTTTCGAATCAACAGCCTCGGGTGAGCACGCATACTTAGTAGACCCTGTCACGTCCGCCGGTACCGTCTTTAGCAGAGAGGAGCTGCTTAAGGTGCAGCAGGACGATCCGTTTTGTCAACGCATCGTTGACGAGCTCAACGAGCTGAGCTCTCAAGCGGAGCGTCGCGGTCAAGCCGCCAGGCACGAACAGAAAGGTGGTATTGCTGTCGGCACCGAGTGCCGTACGCAGGCTGGTATTGCTGCGGGCCCGTTAGAGTCGCACCTGCTTGATGCCGACGGCGTTCTCCTGTGCTACGTCCCTTCTGAAGAAGCTCCCCAGGAGTCTTTCAAGGTGGTGATACCCCCAGTTTAAGTAAAGCCACCCTAAGTTATTTCCACGACTCGCAGTTGCCCGGACACGTAAGTGGCCTTGAGAGTTTTCATAAGTTGGGCCGCTCCGCTACCTAGCCTGGTATGAAGCGCGACGCCTTTCACTACGCCCGCTCATGCCGCGTGTGCCAATGCGTGAAGCCTCGATGGGGCCATACTTTCAGGCTAATTCAGCCGATTGACAGTCAACAACATTGGCAAGTCGCAGCCTGTAACATTATGGGAGCTTTCCCAAGAAGCTGGAGAGGCCATGTTTTTCTCTTGGCTGTCACAGATCACTTCACGAAGTGGGTTGAACTGTTTCCCCTTCGGAAGTTAACGGTACCCGCAATCTGGGACAAGCTGACCGAGGTCTTTACCCGCTTTTGCTTTCCGGCGGAGTTAATCACGAACAATGCATTCTATTTCACGGCTAAGGTGTTTGTGGATGCGTGTGCTGCCTTTGGTATTAAGCACCATAAAACAACCACTTATCATCCACAGGCCAACCCGACCGAGCGAATCAAATGGAACCTCAAGCCCTTGCTGACAGCCCTTGCGCAGCAACACAAGGACTAGGATGCCTGTCTTAACGCGATCGGCTTCTCCTTGCAGTGTATGGTCAATCGCCCGACAGGGTACACGCCCGCTTTCGTCAACTTTGGGAGAGAGCTGCCTAACCCCATGGACCGCGTTCTACGGGGTGGCGGCGGGGCAAGCGCCGCGAAGGTGAGCCTGTTTGGCTACGCGGCAGAACTGCGCGCACGGATGGACGCGGCGTTCCAACCTGGCAAAAGCGCTAGCTGGTCAGAAGGCTCAATACGACCGGTCACATTGAGATGTCCGTTACGATGACGGCGATCTCGTCTTCAGGGGCAATCACGTCTTGAGTGACACCGCCAAAGACATTTCGGCCTCCCATTCGGCCAAGTGGTTGGGCCTATACCAAGTGCAGACCGAAGTGTCGCCCCTGGTATACAAGCTGGCTGACTCCTAAGGGAGACCAGTCGGCGGTCCAGTTAACGTCTCCGACATCAAACTTATCGTTGCCCGCAGCAACGACTTCGGCGAGGGGGAGGTGGTCACCGAACTGCAGGGGATAAGGCTGGTTCCAAACCACGCCACCAGTACAACCGGTGAAAACGCACTTTGGCTGATTTTTGCCCCCGGCATGTAGCGGGACGTTAACCCCTTGTTATGTGTCTGTGCGCGTTTAAAAAGTGCGCCACTCCATCAGCCGGAAGAGATGGCAATGACGCTCGGTTGCGGCACGTGTGGGCGTGAACATTTTTGTCCGATGAGGTCCCTTCACTAAGATTTCAAGACCCAATGGCTAGGTACCACGAAACTACAGAATCTCCAGTCGAGACAGAGCGGAAGCAGAAGCCTGAGCAGGGCAGATCAAGGGGAGTTCGAAGAAGACGGGGCAAGCGGAAGGTCGTCACCGGACCTGGCGCTGAAGATGCGCCGTCGGGCGTTGGACCCGAGCTTGCAGGACTTCAACCGGCCGGCGCCCCCTGCCGTTGTGTTCCCGCTCGAGAGGACCGAGGCCATCCAGTCCTGAACTCCTACCCATGGCCTGCGGACTTTGGTTCCAACAGGCGAGCAACAGCCGTCGGGCTACGGTTCTGAGCTGTGCGCCCAGCTGCTTGGCCAGGTTGACCCTGGTTCCCTGACGCATCGCCACCCGCCTACGTTCTCTAGTCACTGACGGGTACAGCCGTCAGGCTACAGACCCGAGCTGTGCGCCCAACTGCTTGGCCAGGCTGACCCTGGTTCCCTGACGCGTCGCCACCAGACTGTGTTCTCTCGTCACCGACGGGTCCACACTCCTAAAGCCAGAGCCACCACGTTCCGGTCTCGTTTCTCGACGTGTCGTCAGCAGCCAGCTTTCCTTCATCCCCGTCCTGCCCGCGTCCTGGAGCCGAATCACCGCGTTCGGGTTCGCTCATCGTTCCCGTAATTCAACATGAGGGTGAGACCAAACAGATACCTTGCCCTACTCCACCGCTCAGCCCCATTCGGACGTTAGATTCAATTGAACACTTTGAACTTCTTTGTTCAGTGTTAATAGATGGATTTTGCCGTGTCTAGTTAACTGTTTATTAGTTGTTGCGTTTTATGGGGGATTTTCGTGTTCTTACTTTTCAACTTAACTTATTTTGTGAGTTTTGGTACAAATGACTTTGTCCCTTCGTTAAGTCTTTCGTAGGTTTAAACCTTAGAGAGCTCTTTTTACTAAATATCTAAAAGAACCTTGCATGGCACCCCTAAATGTAGAGGAGCGGAGATTATAGCTGCCGTGCGAGAGCCCATCCAGCAGCAACAGTAACGGCCTCCCGGCGAGCTTTCTCCCTGGGAACATCATTACACGCGCTGCGCACAAAATATCCACCCTGTTCCCATCGCTCGCGGCTGCTCGAGACAGAAAAGCCCTTTCCTTGGTGGCTCACACTCTCACTGGGTATCTTCGCGTAGTCGGCGGGAGAAGGGTAGCGTGCGCCCTATTGGCTCATACAACCTTCCGTCCGACGAAGTAAGCTCTCTTTATTGGGCAAGCCTTTCGCGCCTCCGGGGCTGCACCTTCAGTTGCGTTTCTGCTTTTCACCGACACCCCCGCATTCGTGATGTCCTTCTCGATGGCCCGTTCCTCCAAAAAAAAAGCCCGGGAGACCAGCCGCGTGCTCGGTCGTTTTGCAGGCACTGGCCGCGTCCATGCTGCTCCAATAGCCCCGGCTAGCAAGACACCGCCTCTCCGTGAAGTCACTATGTGGACGTTTCAAAAAGGCACTGAAGCCCCGGTTGCCTTCGCGTCGACTCGTAGCTGGTCCAAGCAACGCAAAATCTGGTTGGGGTTAGACCCCGAGTCTATCCCGCATCCTTTCTGCGGACGCACCCTTTCAGACCTGCTCGACGCTTCTGGAGGTGCCTTGATGCCACCAGTCCCTGAGGCCTCCTACTGGGACGCTTGTGGTGCCCTGCTGGTGCACGAGGCTACCCACCTGCATTCGCGGGTTCACCGAGCGAAGTCCGGCGGCGCAGCCTGGCCCAGGCCTTCAACCCGCCCTATCGACCGACTCCGTTCGGGCGGTCGTAGCGGCGCTCGCCACGGACTCTTCATTCAAGTCGGCCATCGCTGCTGCGGTGTCTGCCGCCCTCCCATGGCCCCAGGTTCCTGCTGAGACGCCGCCGAACGTAGACACCGGGGTTCCCGACGATCTCGTGGATGGCACTGAGCGGGACCTCAGTTTTTTTTTCGGTGTCGGTGGATGCTTTTTTTACGGCGTCTTAGGGCGGCCTCGGTCTTAGGAGGGGGGATGTGTGAATCGAGAGCGCCCTCCTACCTGGCGCCTCGTTCCCCAGCTGCCGCGCGCACGCCGACCGCTTAGTGCGGGCGCGCATAGGCACCGGCATTCGACAAGATGGCTGCCTGGGCGCCTCTTGGTCTGGGCGAGTCAAGCTTTAGCTCCGTCTCGCGCTGACATGTCCGGGTACGCTACGCCGCGCAGGCCTACGTCAAAATGCAGCGCCATTTCCCTTTGGGTGCACGTGACGAGCTATCTGCGCCCGATGATTCGCTCGTCGCGGCAGATGCTCTCAGGCCTCCACGAGAAGTTGACGCGCTGCTCAGCAGGCGGCTTCACGTTCGTGCGTTTGACTTCGGCCCTTGTTCGGGAGTCGACGAAACCTAGACAAACGTACCTGCTTGGTCTTTCTGAGTTCCCTATACAGCCTGCAAGCCCACGAGTGTCGCACTGTGCTGCATCTTGGGTTAATAAACCCGTTCTTGTTTTCTTGCCTCGTGCGTGGTTTCTCCGCCGTGTCGGAGGAAACGACTAACCCGGCCGCATCGTCGTCGCACGCAGCGGCAGTGGAGGACGTCACATCCCTACACGGTTGCGCTTAGTAGGTAAGCTTTGTGTAAACCTATCTCCACAAACAATAGTTGATAAGTCTGTTGCTTCCTGCCCTGGTGCCTCTAAGTCACCTATGATCAAGTGTGTGCGTTGGTTCCGAAATATCGGTATTTCTCATATTAAAGTAAAAATAAGTTACATTCGAATAAGTGCACTTGAAGTTGCAAAATACTATGTCTAATTGGGAAAGCTAAAAACCTTGGAGCCGAACCACGAGACTGAAGTAACTAGAAGAATAAGAACGGAGTGGAGCACATTTGGCAAGCACTCTCAAATATTGACAGGTAGATTTCCACTATTCCTCAGGAGGAAAGTATAAAACAACTGTATATTGCCGGTACTTAAATACGGACTAGAAACGTGGAGGGTTCAGCTTAAATTGAGGACAACGCAGCGGGTAATGTAAAGGAAAATGGTAGGTGTAACCTAAAGAGACAAGAAGAGAGCAGCAGAGTGGAATAGGAAACTAACCGGGGTTAAGGATATGATAGTGGAAATCAAGAACAGGAAATGGACATGGGCCGGGTATGTAGCACGTAGACAAGATAACCGCTCGTCATCAAGGGTAACTAACTGGATTCCTAGAGAAGGCATGGGGTTAGGGGAAGGCAGAAGGTTAGGTGGGCAGATGATATTAAGAGGTTTGTGGGTATAAATTGGCAGCAGCAAGCACAAGACCGATTTGACTGGCGGAACATGGGAGATGCCTTTGTCCTGCAGTGAACGTAGTCAGGCTGATGATTATTATGGTGAAGTTTTTATTTGAATACGTTTCATGGTACCCAATTTCCAGAAGTATATGCTTCTCTGCTAAACAGAGTTTTGTCAAATGTTCCCTTTTATTTGCTCTGCGGATCGCAGAATTTTCTGACAGACGCATTCCTGGATGCCACCTTGTTGCGGTAAATGAATACGTCTGCTCAAATAAACTAATTTGGTCTCACAAGAGGCTGTTAACATCGTATCCCGTCAAGCTAGTGCGTACTCTACACTCGATCTGCGTTGTGAGTCACCATGCAGCGGTTGTGGTATAAAGTTTGCCGAAAGCAGCCTCGTTTCACTATAACCACGTTGCTGCAGCAAATGAAGAGCTCGCAGCATGCTTTCACTACAACATCTATACTCCGTAGAGCAAGGAACTACCTGTAGTACATACAATTGTAGCACTAGATACAAAGAAAACGAAGAATAAGCGTTTCATTTACACGTAGGTCCACTGGTGAAGACCACATTTGCGCCCGGCAAACGTTGGACCTTCGTCGCTTTGCGGAATCTTAGCCGCTTTACATGCGCGTTACAGTGCAAATATAACTGTCTGGAAACGTGTTACGGATTACTCTAACTGGCTTCTTCGAAAAGCAGAGCCCAAGCGAAAGCGCCCGGAGCCTGCCACCACGCCAGAACAAGAGCGCGCGTGAGTGCCAGAAGCAGGTGGTTGTAGCTAGGGCAGCTCGCTGAGTAAAGGGCATCACGCCGAGGGGACGTGTGACCACTTCCCTATGACTTTCTTTCTATGTGATTTTTAAAGCGAAAAGAAGAGAAAAGTGAGCCCCGTAACTGTCTGCATCAGAGTGCGACACCTGAACAGTAGCTCACAAGGAATTGGGGGTAAGGAGGGATTAAAAGAATAGGAATAAAAGGTATATGTAGAGCGAGAAAGCAGAGGGCGAGGTGTCGGGACAGCGAGCCACGGAAGTAAAGAGGAGATAGGAAAAATAGACACGGTTGCAAGAGTCCCAGGACGGGCTACCACTTGGCGAGAGTTCTTGTCGGCGTCAAGAGATAGCGTCGGGGGAGCACAGTCGGCCAGAGCTGCGCTGTCGTCGGAGATTGCGGAGGCACAGCCTGTCGGCACGAAATCCAGTGAACGAGTCCCCCTATGACTGTGCACGCGCTGGGCTAGTATAGTCATCCAAGTACTATCTATTTCACTTCCAATCCCTCAATCTTTTCCCCAACTTCTCTCTCAACCCACTTGAATCTCTTTCTATCCCTTGTGAGCTACTGCTTAGGGGTCGCACTCTGGTGCAGACAGTTCCGGTGCTCACTCTTGCTTTTTCCTACTGATGAATCCTCACACCCCCCCTAAATGGGTCGCTAGTCTTAACGGCGCGTTGCCTGTGCTAAGCGCTGTAACCATGCATAATATAGCTCTCTCGTTCCGAGGTGGCGACACCAACTGCCGATTATAGCCATCACCCGTGCAAGAGCACTGCGAAAGATACAAAACATGTGTTCGTGTAACTTCCATTGTGTTTTTTTAAGGAACGCAGCTTCTTAGGCTCACACGATTTGTGTGGACGCCGTCATTGACGTAGCTGCCGTCGGATCGAAACACAGGTGTTACAAATATTGTACATACAAGCGTTCATAACGCGCATATGATTTTGAAATAGACCGTACTCCGTCCGTCCATATGTCCAACTGCCACTTTGTAAATTCCAAGTGTGTCCTGAGAATGCCTTTGCCCGTTGAGGGAATGAAGCTCAATGCACGCGTCTCCCTTCTTGCATGATTGGGCGCGCTTCGCAAGTAAAGTGCGAGTGGTGTAGAGTCTGACGCGAGGCAAGAGCACCGCAACCGGCGTTCGTTGGCTCGCCCCGATGGCCATCGCACACGATCGCAATCATTTATAAATATTTCATAAACAATTTATCATCGTCCAAGGTGATTAGCTCCATGATTGTCATAAGCCCTCACTTCATAAAACGGCTGCCAATTTTATTTGGCTTAACTTGTGGCCGGGAAACTGACAGTGGGACTACATCAATAGACACTGACACTGATAAACGTCAAACTCTATCAAGGCGGCGCTGCTAAAAACGCCACCACCAGCACTCTTATTGGCGTGCTGGCCATAACTGGGTAGTGCAAAGAAAGCCGTTCGCAAACGAACGTGCATAGTCCCTCTTTTTTTGGTTGGTGTTTAGATGCGGTTTCCTAAAAATCAGTTTAAACTGGCTTGAGTCAGTTTAAACTGGCTTGAGAAAATTAGGAAGCTGATCAAAGCCAACTGCGCGTAGAATGCAAAAGATATTACATTCATTTTGGCGTTCTGCAACTCACCATTCACGTGCAAGCCAGCATTGCATGACATCACGTACGAAGCAAGCAATCCGACGTGCGTTCTATAAAGCCAAAATTTGTTAAATGTAGTTATGCACATGATGCCGAAGCGATGAAATATACACACGCGAGCAATGTATCGTAGGATAAATTGTACGAAGCTGGCTTCATTAGATGGCCCCGACCATTCTCGTCTTTTCATTTGCATGCTTCATTCTTCTCTAGCTTCACCTGCGTTGAACTGTTTTATTGCGCATTCTACACTGTTTTGTTGGCGGTTGACATCCAATATGGTATACTGCGAATGGGGATACATGCGCGTCTTCTTTCTCGGTGCATAACGATAGGTGAAACCGAGGCCTCAGAGAAAGCTCTTGCAATCGCAGAAAGCACCGACAAGAAAACCTGATTGTGATAACGACGAATATTTTTGATTTACCTAAAAGAATAATAGTATAAATGGATTGAAATGGGACACTTGGAACGCGTGGCCGCCGGTACAGGTAGCGCAGCGCATGGGTGCTCGTGGAAGCAAGGTGTTGGATTTTGGTGTAGAGTAAGGGTGAAGATTATCTACGAATAATGATTCCCGCTTCCGCTCCCCAACGAGCCAACCTATAGTTTACCAAGTTCACAGTGCCAGTGTAGCGCTGCTAGGCCGGCGTGCTTTCGCATTACGATCGAAATGGCTGACTAGGTGTGTACTACTCATTATGCGGCGCGAGTCGGTCACGCGACTATTGAGTCATCTTCGAACGAAGAGAGAAAAGAAATAACATTTCTTTATACATCCGGCGTGTAGAAGTCCCCAGCTTCGCAAGGCGCCGATGTTCCCTGTCTTAAGATTACCCCTATAAGAGTCCGATAATCTCAGAGCCTAAACCTCGAAGATGTTGTGCTCCGACTTGGCGACAGGTACTCGGGTGCCTCCGCGCCCGTTACACGAGTCGTCTGTTCCTTTTATCCGTTGCTTCACCAAAGCCTCCTCAAGCCGCTGGATGGCCTTTTGGGCGAAGGCGGGCTTGACGAGACGCCGAAATGCAGATGGGCAGAAGCAGAGGCTTGTTGTCGACTATGCCAGATGTGAGGCTAAATGCGTAAGGCTGAAGAGACACAAGCACTGAAATTACATATTTAATGAACGACAGACTAGAAACGCTGCGGCAGAACAGGGGTGACGCTCACACAAAAACAAAGAAGTTTCACATCACGCTAACAACGCGGGCAATGCGTGCAGTTTCGGCTAGCGTCTGACACTAGCGAGTCGAGAAGGGACAGCTGGCGGAATGGCTACGAGTGCTGCCAACTGTTCAGGCGTACTGAAGATGTGCACAGTGGGATGGCTGACACCTCACAAACTGAATTTGTTCACGTCTGTGGCCATGCACTTGGCAGCAGGGACAGCATACGACAGGGACGCTTATTGATGTTCTTTTTCCCAGGTGTTCGAGGCGTACCGTGGCTGACTATCGGCGTTGATAGCGGAGCGTACTGCATCCAGCGCCTTGCGGGAGTGCCGCGCTGACCGACCGGCTACGTTTTTGCGCCCGGCACCATACCACGTGGCATCGGCCACTCCTGGCCCTTTCAAAAAGACAGCGGCAACGCCTCCCTCGATCACTTGGCTGCAAGGACAGCATACGACAGGGACGCTTATTGCTGTCGTTTTTCCCAGGTCAGGCATTTGCCCTCCTGTTTTGTATAGTTCATTCGATATCCTGTTGTTTGTCTCTGTTGTCTGTCTCTGTTGCCTATTTTTTAAAGCTCGTACTTGTTTTGCCCACTGTTGAATCTATAACTTGGCCTTTAATCACGGGTACTGAATTCGCGGACTTCAAACACGACATTCGGAAAAAAATCTGAGAGTTAAACAAAAGCATTAAATACATGAGCAAAGACTACGAAAATATAAAACAAGAGTGCGCTGAAATTAGAAAGGAAAACGCTGCTCTTAGGGCGTCCCAAGAGGCAATGCAATGTGAGATAGACCATTTGAGAAAGTTGGTGCACGAAAATTCCACGCGTCTAACAACTCAGGATCAATACTCTCGAAACAAAAATAAAGAAATTAAAGGGATCCCACGTACCCCTAAGGAAAACCTTGTGCAATTGCGTGCCAAAGTTGGTGACGCCTTGGGGGAGCCAATAAGTGAACAAGACATAGCAATATGCCACGCTGTTTGCCAGCGAGGAGTGCCGCTTCGCAAAGTAGCACGGCACCAGACCCAGGTCTTGCAAAGAACAACGAGGTACGCCCTCATGCAAGCGCTGTTCCCGATCGGGGTAGCAAAAGAGGCAGTGATTCCCCCTAGAACGAAAACATCGTGGTTGTTTTCAATCGCTAAGCTAAGAGGGATGTCATCGTTAAGAAAGCAAGGAGAACTCGATTCACAGCTGAGGAACTGGATTTCACAACTAAACAGTCTGTTTTCGTAAATGAGCACCTTTGTTCCCAACTGAAAAAATTGCTGGGTATGACGATTGCTCAGGAAACGGGAAATGAACTGGCGCTTCGCGTGGGCAAGTGGTGGCAAAATATTTGCGCGTGAAACGGAAACATCTCGTGCAGTTCAAATAACATGTGAAGCCGACTTGCACAAGATGCACGCGGCCACTTCAAGCAGCCGCGGGGCATCTAGCATGCCGTAGGCTTATCTGATTAGCGCTTTTCGTTTTTTCGGCGTGACCTTATTTTTTTTCCCTTTTGTTAAGATGGCGATATTACCACGTGATGTCAATATACCTTACACTAGTGGATATTGCAGTATCATGCACTTAAATGCTCGCTCAGCTCACAACAAGCACGATGATATAGCTACGTTTCTCGATGAATTCTCGTTTAAATTCGACATCATCATGATTTCTGAAACTTGGTACACGTGCAATGACGAGGTACTATGCTTGCCGAGGTTTAAATCGTTCTTTCTAAACAGGCCCTCTCGTCGAGGGGGAGGTGTGTTGCAACTAATTGCTGACCATTTAGTTTGCAGCGCTTCTCTCGGACTTTTCAGCGATTACACCAGACTATGAGGCATTATCACTAGCATGTCGCAAGTATGTATTTGTGGTAGTTTATCGTCCACCTGACGGAAAAACAGAAGAGTTTTTTTCAATTTCTTGAAATTCTGCTTACGTATGCGTGCACTAACAAGTTGCACATTATCATAGGGGGCGATTGCAACATAAACCTTTTACAGCAAACTGAAGCCTCTGGTAACTTCCAACTACTACTTGATTCCTTTGCGTGTGCTATTATTATTACTGAACCTACACGTGTCACTTCAGACACTGAAAGCCTTATCGACTTACTTATTACAAATGACATAAGTGATTCAACCCTATCTGGAACTGTTATTGCCGATATTAGTGATCACTACCCTATATACGCGTTTCAAAATCGCAACGAGTATCTTAATCGTGCAAAAGTATCAACTCCAAAATTATACAAAATACAGGAAATTAGTAACAAAACTTTAGACACTTTTAGGCGTGAAATTGTGCAGATTTGTTGGGATCCTGTCTATAAATCAGTTAACGCTAATGAGGCGTATGAAATATTCATGTGCCTGTTAAGAAAAACTTACCATAAGTGTTTTAAATATAAAACTGTCGAAACCCTAAAGAAAGGTCGGAAACAATGAATGACGCGAGAATGTCTGGAAATGATTAAGAAGAAAATTCTACTGTACGCGAAATTCGTGAAAACAAGGCACCATAACGATCTTTCGGAATTCAAGCGATATAGAAATTTTGTAAAGAAGCAACTGAGAAAAACTAAGGATGCGTACTATGAAGCTCTCTCTAAGAGGGTTAGCACTCGTGGCGACGTGATTTGGCGAGAAATAAATAAGCTTCTAAATAGAAGTTGCTCTCGAGACAACGCACTTGAGTTACACATAGATAACAAGATAGTAAAAGGTCAAGAACTTGCTAATAAATTTAACGTGTACTTCACAACGCTGGTGTCCTCTGATTTATCAAACCCTTCTCGTGCCCATAATAGTAATTACAGGGACTTTCTAGGTGTGCCAAACATGAGCACTGCATATTTTTAAGCACTACTCCTGAAGAAGTATTGTCTGTATTTATGTCACTAAAAAACACTACTGCTCGGGACATAGATGACCTACAAATCAGGCCTACTAAAGCAGCACTTGATCTTTTGTAACCTCTTCTTACTCATCTGTTTAATATCTGCTTATCCCCAGGAGTTTTCCCAGAAAAAAATGAAGCATGCGAGAGATAGTGTCTTATACAAATCTGGTGACCGAAATATCTTTTCTGATTATCGTCCGATCTCCTCACTTCCTGTTATATCTAAAGGCCTAGAGAAAATCCTATATCAACGTGTTATGTCTTTTTGTGAAAAGTACTCTATATTATCACCACATCTATTTGGCTTCCGACGGGGCATGTCCACGGAACTGGCTCTCGTCACACAAAAAGAACTCATGCTTAACTCGTTTGAAAAGAAAATATTAACCCTGGGTGTTTTTATTGACTATTCTAAAGCGTTCGATAGAATCAACCACGAAGTACTCAATGCAAAATTGCGTCATTATGGTTTTCGGGGGACCCCACTTGACTTTCTGCAATCTTATTTATTACAAAGAAAGCAATCTGTAGTTATAAATGACCGCCAATCCTCCCTACCAACCATAACGTCAGGTGTACCTCAGGGCCCTACTGTTTATTTATATAAACTACATAACAAGTGTCAGCAAATATGTGGACTTTATAATTTATGCAGATGACACTAGTATATTTTTTCATGGTAATGATTTAGGTAAGCTTGCAGACTCAGCCAACAACATTCTTAACGACATCTTTATATGAAGTACTGCAAATTATTTAAGGATCAACACAAATTCCAAAGCTGTGGTATTCGCACCGGTTCAGAAGGCTGTCTGTCGTGGTTTCGATATATATCTTGGGCCCGAAAAAATCGAGGTTGTCAAAGAAGTTTCACCTTTAGGAGTAATTTTTAATGAAAATCTTAATTGGGACGAACACGTTAATAAAGTAACTAGAAATATAGCTAGGACGTGTGGTGCTCTCTCTAAACTTCGACAGATACTTCCAGCAAACATTAAACTTTTACTCTATAATACGTTGTATTCATCTCACATAAACTATTGTAGCCTAGTGTGGGCAGATACATCTAAAGCAAATCGGAACAATATATTTTACTGCAGAAAAATGCGATTCATCATATTTCAAACGTACCCTACGACGCACATACAAGTCATTTATTCAGAGAATATAAGATTTTACCGATCGTTCACATACACAGTTTCAACCTTATTATGAAATACAAACAAAGCTTGCTATCAAACAACGCTTGTTTTTTTAGGCTGTGTAACCTCAGAAAAATACACAATCCTATTATGACATACAAAAAAGGCCTTCCTGGTTCGTTCCTTATTGGCGAACTAGTCATGATGAGAAGACTTGAACACTGTATTCCAGATTGTTTTAGCATGTTTGAAAATAAAAACATCAACATCTTTAATATACATAAAAACTACTTAAGAACCTTCTCATCCAAAATGGCGGCGTGCAGTTTAGCTTCTTCTAGTTGTCCGGCTACAATACTATAAGTAAAAGAAACACCCTATCTCGTGTGTAACATGGCATCCTATGATGTTTGCTTTCTTTGACATTTTTTTTCGTTGCTTTTTTTACGAGTAAAACATGCAACATTTCACTCGTCAGTGTTTTTCTTCTGCATTAAAACTTGTGCTTTTCGCATAACCAGTGTTGTAAACGTTGTATAATCATTTTGTAATACTTTGGTAGCCGTTTAGCAACGTGTGCATTGTTTCATGATTGACCGCACGCTGTTTTCTTTTGTTTTTTGTTGTTTTTTCTTTTTGTGGTTTGCTTATTTTATGTAAACCTGAAACTGATGTAATTTTGATGAATTTTCTTTTTATTTAAAAATTTCTTGAAGTTTTGAAAATCGACGTCAAATTGTTTTTTTATGTTTTGTGCTCTGCGGACTTTTGTAATGCCAAGTGGAAAGGGGTAGGAACCTCGTCAAGCTGCTAACATAGCAGCTTTTTGCTCTTATCCTTGCGTTTTCTTTTTCGCAACTTGTGAAGAAAATGCTCAATAAAACTGAACCTGAAACGATGCAATAGTAGCGTTGACAAATATCTTTCTTCAAAGCGCGTGGATCTGTTGCGTCTACTGAAACCATAGAGTTTAGTAAAATTAACTATAGAGTAGACTCTGGCGCTGCGATTGTTCAGTCACCTCGAGATTTATGGGTGGTACACGCATTTGCCTAGGTTTCGTACTTCTGGACGGCGAATTCGCACTTTTTAATTATTGGTATTATTACTAGCACCAGCGAGCACACGAAACACTAGCGTAGATGCACAAGCGTACAGAAGCACACGTGATGCCTCGTGTTATCATCTTCATCGCGTTATTTCTTCGTTATAAGTCCTTACCAACTAGCCCAGTTATCAGTTTTTGTAGACATCATAACAGCTGGCTTTCAAGAATGATGTAACAAAACAGGCCAGCTTAGAAATCTTCACTACTATAAAAATTGCATGATACAAATTTAATGATTTTGTATGTACGGCAGACAGTCCACCAACGCACCTATTGCTGAACGTAGCTTAAAACTGTAATGTGGAAATATATGAGCGCACAAGGTAGATGGTAGATGTAGACTTACAACTGAACTTTCATTAGAAAAGATTCATTGCACGAGAACGCAAACGCGCAGGCGCAACAAACTATCAGTTCAAGATGCCATACATCCCCCCCCCCAAAAAAGAAGGTATGTTTATCTACTTCAACAGCTCGAAAAAACATTGGCGAGTCCCACTTACAGTGGGAATCGATGATATGCGAAGCACGAACTAGAAAGGTTGTTATGTTACTTCAAAATCAACACAACTTTACGGAGTGGAGGTAAATTATGCCGCGCATGACCTCCGTGTCATGATTGTTATGTTTGGATGTGTCGTTTACCTTTGAAGTCTAGTCACGTCCCGTGATACCAAATTTAGTACATGTGGAGCTACATCGCCATCCATTGACGTCACGTAACGCCAAGTTAGGTATAAGTGAAGCTAGTGAAATGGCTGCGGGCGCATCATAAAGGGCCCAATATACTACAACGTAACGTTGACGTGCGCGCACGCTGGCCACAGCGATGCTACATCAGCAAAACGCGAGCACTCTATAGTCTGACGACAAGCGCGACCGGGGCAACCAGCGTCCGTCGGTGCGGCCCGACGACAACCGGCGTGAAATGTGACATGCTGCATTTCGCAATTCGCGCCGATGTGTTACCCAGGCAGCACTGCGCCTGTCTATTTTCGTGACGGAGGAATGCCGGACGCGCTGAAACGCGCATGCATCAAAGCAACATATGGCAGGACCAGCGCCTGGTGTGGCAACCCCGACGTGACGCAACAAAACGAACGCCGGCGTGCACTCGCACCGGGTCACGTCAAAACGTTTGGCGCCTTGGCTGTGGCATCTAGTCATGTTCTCACATGACATGCACCTCATGATTATGATGCTTGCACCAGTCACATACCTTCGTCATCTATTGACGTCACGTAATACCAAATTTGGCATATGTTAAGCTAGCGAAGTGGTCGCGAGCGCATTATAAATGGTGCATGTAGCCATGTTCTAACACGACGCGCATGTTGTGATTACCTTGTTTGGATGTGTCATTCACCTATGTTATCCATTCGCGTCACGTAATACTGAATTTGGTACATGTGAAGCGAGCGAAACAGGCGCGAGCGCATCATATGCGTAGAATGTTGTCATGTTGTTAGATGACATGCATGTCATAACTTTCATGTGCGTCTGTCGCTTATGTTTGCCAGGCAATCATGTCTTATCATACCAGGTTTGCAACGTGTCATGTGAACGAAATCACCGCAAGAGCAGCAGGACCATTAAATGTAAACCATGACATTCATGACATACATGTCATGATTTTTATCTTATGACTACTAAGATATGCTCGTCATACAATCATGTTATGCCATACCAAGTTTGGTATAGATACCATTATCGAAACAGCCAGGAGAGCGAAATGTCGTAGGCGGCTAGATTCCACGATTTCCCATCATGGGACAGAGTTTCTCCAGTTTGCAGGGAGCCGTGAGAACGACGTGTACTCCGTGCTTGCGCCCAAACTTCACGGTTTCCTGCAAACTGGCAAAACCATGTCCCGTGATAGGAAATCATGGAAGGAGAAGGGCGAACAAGAGCTGTTGCACTAAAAAACATGCCACGCTGTTTGTACTGTGTACTTGACACATAATACCCTTGAGCTGCGGAAAAGTGTACATCGGCCAGATGGGTCAGTGTTAAAATGATCAACTCCGAGAACATGCGACGTCCTTGAAGGTTCTCGCTGGTGGCACGTACATGTAAAGCACTGCAAAGTTTGTGGATGTGATTCTCAGTTTGGCAGCACGAGGATTATGGTCAAATCTAAGCACAGCTTGACCAGAGAATTCATGGCAGGAAAACAGATTAGGGCGAACGCAAACACGTGTATCAGTGTTTCTTCGGTAGCACTAAGTGAAAAAGAGGTGTCTTTTTTTGAGCTGTTGAAGTAGACAAACATACCTTCATATTTGGGAGGTGGGAGGTGGCATCTTAAAGTGACAGTTGGTTGTGCCTGCGCGTTTGTCTTCTCTTGCAATGAATGATCCTAATAAAAGTTCAGTTGTAAGTTTAGCGTCTTTCCTGTCAAGTGTTTTTTCCTTCTACCTTGTGCGCTCATATATTTCCACATTATGTTGTACCAACTAGCCCAGCATTCTACATTATTGAACCTAAACTTAAATTGCAAGTGAGAACAGCAATCGAAAGCACCACGCATAAGAGGCTCGCTGCAGTAAATGCCGTTGCCAGCCGGATATGCAATAAACTGCTGGAGTAACTTCAGAGGATGAAGTTCCGTGCTCAGACTTCACTATCCTACCAGAAGCTATTTCGATACTCACGTCTACTCATGAGAGCAACAGTGATTTGGGGTGCATTCATGCAGCACCCATTGTTATTGCCGCCATAGGGCGTTACTTTTAGTCCGGATAAGCACGTTCAAGCGAGACAAGTTAACATAGCTTCGTTCTCGCAAAAGTGCAAGAAAATTAGTTATTGTGCATGAAATGAATGCTAAAGTAAAAAAATGCTTTAACCAAAGTTGAGGATTTTGAATAGTTCAAGCTTTATATATTTACATTGTGGCCAAATGATTAAGAACGGCAGAGTTTTTTTTTTACGCAGAAGTCTCTGTAAAAGTTGTGGGGCACGAATAGTGCGACAGATAACTGTACTTTTATTTTCGAATGTTGAACGTCAGTCACACCTTTAATGACATTACCAATGTAGCCAGGGGGCATAAAATACCAATCGTTTGATCTGGTTGGACTCTGCAGCACACAAGTGTGCTTTTTAGCACACATGTAGATTGCGACTTGCGACAAAAAAAAACTTTTCTCAATAATAAGGAAGAAATATTTTAAATTGAACCAACAAAAGAAACCGCTTGCGAAGATCAGCGATGTGAGACGAGATCACACGAACAGCGTATGGAAGTGCAAGCGACAAGTACGACAAATGTGAGCTTAACACGAACGCTCCGATGAGTGACCTCATCTAGTTTCACTGATGCTAGCCACGAAACACTGAGTGCTGTTGCCGAGATCATAACTAGGTATGCCAGGATAGTACATCTGCATGCAAGGCTCACATCTTGACATCAGAACCAAAAGCTACAGGCGCCAGCGTCGAACTGTTTTAGGACACGATCAGGAGCGTTCGTGATACTTGATGTTCTAGTAACGTTGATGCTTGCTAATGATGGACTGTGCGCCACACGCCTTTCACTTAACATGGGAGCGCAGCTGCATGAAGCGCAATGTTCCGGCAAGTGGACACTCACACCATTGTTCATTGATAATTTTTACTCCTTAATGGTCACTCCACGACAAACGTCCCAGACATTTTGACGATCGTCGCAAATGTATGAAAATAATGTGCTGATTTGCTGCATTAGGAACATTGATTTCCTAGAATAGTTCGAAGAGAGAATTTTTGGTCAAGTGGCTGCCTTCTGAACTTCCCGGGATGTCTTTTGGGTGTTTTTTGTGGAAAATTTTGTTCTAAAATTACCACTCCATTTGCTACACCAAATTTACTCTGCTTGTTAAGTGAGGGTGCTTGTGTAAGTTGTTTGCAGCTCAGTAACATTAGTGAAGTTTTACTGGCACATGCGCCTCTAAATTTTTAGCGAAATTCGGTTACGTTTTCATTTTCTCTTTGCGATACTGCACTTTGTATGAATATCTGAGTAGTGAAGACTTACTCAACAGACGGTATATTTCGAGGAAAATATTTTTATGCCTTTCAAGCAGTTAACTTCACAAGAAGAAAATCAAAAGCCTTTGCGAAATTGTCATTTTGATTCATAATACGGCGCACTTTTCAACATGTAGTGGTCCATTGAAAAGCAACTTTTATACATAAATTGAAAGCAAATAAACAGTTCTTTTTATATGGAAAGTCTTATCATTACATTTTTAAGAAGAAAGTAATTTTTTTAACTTTTGCGGTGCCCGCATATTTTTTTCATTTGGTCACACGAAAGCCGCCGCCGTTAAATTTCCCGTTCCCGTCAATTGGAAAGCTCAAAATAATTTTCTTCTTTAAAACAAAAATGAAACAATAGGATGCCATATGAAACGAACTGTTTATTTGCTTTCAATTAACCATAAATGTGATTTTTAATTGGACCGCCACATGGTGCAAATTGCGTTTGAATACGAACAAAAATGACAATATGGACAACAATGTCGACTTAGAATACCTACTGATTATAACAACAATAGAAGAAAGCTTTGTTTGTGTCCCTCCTAAAGTAAAATTTCTGGGAATGTGTTGCACAGGTACTCGGGAATCCACGGGAGGTATGACCTCTACATTCCGCATAGCGAAATGGACGAGGCTAGTTTCAGCTAGGCTCAATCGCAAACAGTTAGACAGCGATTGTCATATCCCACCAAATTCTGGTTAGTAGCTTGACAGGAAGCAATGCTAATTGCATCTGGCACAAGATAGTTATTTCCGTGTGAAAGACTTTTTAATTTACTGCAACATGTTGGCTCTGAGCGATGCACACGTCAGAAGCGTACACGTTTAGAAAATGAGTTCATCTGTACACAACCACTATGCGACATTGACGATGTACGTTCGAGCGAGTGTCATACTGAGTGCATTGTAAAGTTTAGTGTCCTTATTTTTCTGCCGTCATGTTAGATGCATTTTTTGTTCTGTATGGTTGAGCTTGCTCGTTTTGTTTGTTTCGTGTGGGCTCCGTAGTGAAAGGGCAAGTTCAAATAACATGAACAGGAACCATAGCCAGTCTTACGTGGAGTTGTAGGCCATGCACATGCACAGGCGCACACTTTAACAGGGTGTGTTCAGATAAAATTGCCTATGCATATCAACTGACAGCCTGGAATTTCACCGATGAAAATATATTTCGTTGTGCATGTCCTCAGGACCATAAGACAACTTGTTATCTCGCGAAAAAAAGTCGCGTTAAAAAAAAGAAATCATGGCTGAGCTGCAACCACTCCATTTAAGTTTCACGAAAATGACGTTTTCATGAGAATATTCTAAAATATATTGTTTCTGTAGGTCTCAAAAGTTTCCTCCGCAACCACGAATAGTTTGCGTAGACAAAATCTTATAATTTTGTAGTTTCTGTTATGCTTCTACGAGAAAAAAATAGCATAATTGGCACAAATACCAATATTGCCTGTATTTAGGATGTTCGTTGTTCACGTGTCAGACTTCTCAAAATTTTCTACGATATTGCCATAACTTAGGATAACAAATGCGCTGATCGCCATTGCTGAGTTTCACTTCAACCGTTAACGACCAATGTTTAAACTTAGTGAACACGGTCTCTATAATTGCAAATTTTTAAATATCAATCAAAACAACACCATCTTCGTTTTTCGTTAAACCCTTCAATATAAAAGCCAAGCATCTGATATAACTTGACCTGTGACGACGGCCTGCATTATTTTTGTGCGGTCAGAGTTACGAAGCACGAAAAGTGGCCAGACAGGCGTAAACTGAGTAATCGCAACGACGAACGCACATGAAGCGATATTTGTCAAATCATTATTTTTGGACGTAAATCTGTTCTGTGGATCGACATACTGACAGAAAAAACAGGAACATTTACTATTGAATCACACAATACTACAGTATGACCACATTGTTTGCGCAAATCACAAAAACTTCCACATGGGCTTCAGCCACTGAGCGTGTAGCGATGCTGAGCCACATATTTCGCAGGGATCGCTCATAAAATCGTTCTGGTATTCGAGCCTGCGTACGGATCACAAAGGAGGTGGCTGTGGAGAGTCCACTGGTGAATGGTTATCATTTTACATGACACGTAAGTAGTCTCATAATCATAACGCACACGGTGCGTGTTGGCACAAGTGCCGCTTCTGCAACCCTACCGCTCTCACCAGCTCTTTAAAACAAAGTAACACAAAGAAAAGCACCTCGACTCGCCTAAGAAAGATTGAAATATTAAGATAACGCGGGCTTTCACTTTTGTTCGCCACGACAACCCAGCAGTCCTCCGCTGGTGAACGAATGTAAGTACACGTGCGTGTATTTCTACCCTCTAATATGAAGTGCCATGGTCGGAAGCTTACAACAAGCATTGAGCGCTGACTACCATGTGAGGCGTAAGAATAAGATTGCCTACAAGCGGAATTACGGTAGTGCGAAAGATTTGAATGTCATCCAACCAAACAAGCACATTCTGGAACAAGCGTCATCCATCAGACAACTGACATTTTGTGCCAGAACTGTTTCAATCGCTTCAAACAGATAACCGTAGAGCCCCCGGATGCATCTCAAGCTGACGATAACTTTTTTCGCCGACCGATTGCTGTAGCAAAGCAAATTTGTAAAGGCCACCAACGTGACACTGCTGAAAATTCCGGCGAAAGTGAAAGCATATGCTGAGGCAGCGTAGATCGATGGCGCTGGCTTCAAGGCAGCACCCTCGACGTGACAACCACCTCTTCTGCTAACAATCCTAGGAGGACGGACACGCCTACCTACCACCACTCGGTGGAGGGGAAACTTCGCTTTTTTATGCGAGTTAATTTACATTCGTGCTTCTCGACAACTGTCACAGATGCAGGGGGGTGAAACGTCCCCAGGATTCCGGCCCACGAGCAGGAGGCGCGCTTTCCCGCAGGGTGGGGGCGGGCCCCGCGTCACTCTATGGGACTGGACAAAAAAACGATAATGACTCCTCTCTCTTTCTCATTTTCTCATTGCTTTCACGGTTTCAAGTAGCAACTGTATCAACCTTTCTTTTGCTGGTGTTACAGTATCGCAGTTGTAATAGTGCGAGTTCCTTAGCTTATTATAAGATAATGCACAGCGCCTAGCTATGGGCGCTCTCAGAAATATCGGCTGTTTTACCGCATTTGAATCGCTGCCCTGGAGATGTGCTTGAAGATATCCAATTGCTTTCTGGAATTTAGGTACTCGCATATGTCTAATTTATGATAGTATAGAGCGTGTTTGAATTGCGTGGTAAAAAAAGTTTTCTGGGCAGTTTTGTTAAGGGTGCGACAGCCGTCAAGCACTCGTAGCTCCATCTAGGGTCGAAGTGGTGTACTCTACGGTGCCACGTAAATATTAAAATAAGGTACGCGTAAAAAGAGAGGATTCTTATGGAAGGCACATTCATGACCTCGTGAAACAATATTTAGGGTTCGTTGATGTAAAGATCGATAGTATAGCACATCAATAGGGTGTTAAAAAAGGACGAAGTGTGCGTTTCCCAACATTGTGTATGTACCACATAGACTCTGAATTGACAGCCCATTCTCGGGTTTTACAGCTTAAATATTAGTTACAGTTATGTACTAATTGGTTAATTAGTGCTAATTAACCAACGCATCTCTGGTCAGGCTTTTATATTGCAAGTAATATTCACCGGGCGCGATAATATGGACGGTGATATCAACTCACCGTCTGCACCGCTTAAATCCGGTATACTTTAGAGATCCGTCCTCGGGTCTGTTTTCTTTCCGGTTTACATGTCAATAATTCCACCCGTGACATTCCAGCAAATCTAAAGCTTTTTGCAGATGTCTGCGTGCTTCAAAGTAGTTAACGCTTCCAGCAACCGGGTTCTTTTAAATAATTCTTTATCTAAGATTCAAGATTGGTGCACGAAATGACAGATGACCTTTAACGCGAGAAAAAACTTTGGTGATAACCGTAACTTACAAAAAAGATCCATTAAAAATCTAATACAACCTAGGCAATCAATTCTTGTCCTTTCAATCAATTCTTGTCAATTCAATCAATTCTTGTCTCGCAGTATACGCAGCTTGGTCTGTACTACTACTACTACTACTACTACTACTACTACTACTACTACTACTACTACTACTACTACTACTACTACTACTACTACTACTACTACTACTACTACTACTACTACTACTACTACTACTACTACTACTACTACTTCTTCTTCTTCTTCTTCTTCTTTTTCTCATGGCTCTTACCTAATGCAGGAGATTGGCCGAGTGTTAGGTGAATTTTTTTGTTTTTTTAGCATTACTTCTCACTTAGGTTAGGTATAGTTCATGCAACAAATTTATTTACTGAATATAAATATTTAAATGTAAAAGGATAAAAATTTACCTCAATATTCTTTCAGTCTAACTGATAAATTCTCTAAGGCGTAATAAACATTCTTGTGACTGTAGCGCAGAGTAAAAGCACCGAATGATAGAACAACTAATTAGGATATTTCCAGACCCAAGTTTTGAAGAGGTGGCGCTATGAATCTTGCCCTTAGCATCTTCAACTTCATCGTCTTCTCTCGCAGACTTAGGCTGCGCAGGTTTATTGTTTTTCTTCAGGCCACCTAACTCACTATACAATATGGCTACATGGTAAAATCGCAAGCGCGTCTTTTATGCGATGTTGGGCTCTCACTTATAGCGCCTTTCAGTGACTTTAGCTTGAGGTGCCCACGAGTACCTGAACTGCCGTCTAATATTTCAGAAGTCTATCACGTTTTTATTACTCGAGTGTCACACTAATTCATCTGTTGAGCTGATGACTCACACGATCGAAATTTTGCACTTTGTTTTCAAAACAGCAATGTAAATGAGAGTCATTCTCTATTATGAGGATAGAAAAAGGAATACTCGGCCCGCAACATAAACATATAGCAGGCAGCAAATAGGAGTCAAGCAGCACTTACAGTTTCGCAATAATTTTGATGGCTTGAATATTCCGAAAAACAAATATAGCAGTTCTGAAATGTTTGCTACTGCATCGAGTCCTAGAGTGACTTTAACATTCTTTTTTTTTGTGTGTGTGTGGTCCTCTCTCACTGGCCTATATAATGTGTCGAACAGGTTCGAGCTATTGTAGTTAGATCTCCCTTGCAGGTACCGCGGCAAAAAGATTGTGCCAGAAGAAAAAAGCTCCAAGGCCAAGGAAATGTAAGTTCACGTTAGCAACATTCACAAGTACAGACATTTTCTTTGGTACCGCGAAATATTTATAACCTGTGCGTTATGCTCGGCGTATCAAAATAAGTAGCTTTAGCAGTGGTGCAGCTGCAAGCTGCACTTGCGTGCTACAAAGTCTAACCAGATGTAACGGTTAGTTTTTTATGCCTTTATCGCTACACTGCCAATGCCATTCTTCCTGTAACTTGCGTTCAACATCGGAACATGAGAGTACTGTTATTTGTCGCACTAGTCGTACCCCACAACTTTCATGGAGATGCCTTCGTAAAAACAACTTCTACATTTTTGGTCGTACAGCGACAATGTATATATATACAGCATTAACACTTCCAAATCTCAATATTTGGCTTAGGCATTTTTAACTTTACCATTATTATAGGCAGGATAATAAACTTGTTTGCACTGTTGTAAAAACAAAGCTATCTTAACTTGTCTAGTGTGAATCTGCTCCTGAGGCCTTGAAATAACGCCCCACGGTGACAATAACAATATAAGCTGCATAAATGTATTTTGAGTACAGTTGCTTCAATGAGTAGACGTCAGTATTGAAAAAATGTTTGGCGGGATGATGAAGCCTCAGTACAGAACTTCATCTTCCGAAATTACTCCAGAAAGTCATAGCATATTCAGCTGGCAATGTCGATTACTGCACCGAGCCTCTTATGCGTGGTGCGTTCGATTTCTGTTCTCACTTGCAATTACAGTTTCAAGCTACGTTCAGCAATGGGTGCGTTGCCAGGCTGTCAGCCGTATATCGAAAATCACTTTGTCTTGTGTAATGCAATATCTATAGTAGTAGGGGTTTCCAAGCCCGCATGTTTAGATACATCGTTCTTTAAAACATGTGGTTGTATCGTCTAGCCCCGCCGCGGTGGTCTAGTGGCTAAGGTACTCGGCTGCTGACCCGCAGGGCGCGGGTTCGAATCCCGGCTGTGGCGGCTGCATTTCCGATGGAGGCGGAAATGTTGTAGGCCCGTGTGCTCAGATTTGGGTGCACGTTAAAGAACCCCAGGTGGTCTAAATTTCCGGAGCCCTCCACTACGGCGTCTCTCATAATCATATAGTGGTTTTGGGACGTTAAACCCCCACATATCAATCAATCAATCGTCTAGAAGAACTTCTCTACTGGCCTAGTTGGTAAGTACTGACAACCGCGAAATGAAGCGACGAATACGATAACACGAGGCAGCACGTGCGCTTGTATGCGCTAATGTTTTGTGTGCTCTCTCGTGGTATTAATCATAGAGAGTTGTAAAACTAGGGCTCCGAAGCAGGTTGGGTACTCCAGAAGTTTGGGACCCACGAGGGCGCATGCGCACAACCTAAACCAATCTTGGGCTCTTGCGTTCGCGTTAACCCAAAGTCCAAAGATCGAAAACCAGCGTGGGCCCCCAAGACGTCTTGGGGCGCCAGGCGCAGCGTGAGCCACTGTGCCATATGGCGTGCGTCTCGCATAGTTTTTAATTTGGCCATGGGTGGCCCCGTGTGTTTGAACCAACGCCGTTCTCAAACTCTGCTGATCTTCCGAACGCAAGAGCCACCTACGCAATGTAGCCCATTTCTTAAACTCTCTAATATTGATAATAGTTGGGGTTTAACGTCCCAAAACCGGCATATGATTACGAAGGACCTCGAAGTGGAGGGCTACAGATATTTCGACGATCAGGACTTCCTTCACGCGCATCTAAATCTAAGCACACGGACGTAAGGCATCTTCGCCCCCCTTCGAAAATGCTTCCTGAAATTCGATCCCGTGACGTATGAGTCAGCAGAAGAGTGCCTTAGTCCTAGATTAACGTGGCAGGTTAGCGAATTCTCTGGAAAAAATGGGGGGGAGCTCTGCAGAGTCCGACTCTTGACGACCAAACCTGGGCGACTGAGCATGTCCGTGAGGTGGTGTCTAGGCAAGCCCTTGACGTCCCCTCATGGGAGGCCTAGGCCCGGCCACCTAAACCTGCTCGTTTCTTATAATAAAGTTTATTCCTCCTCCTATTCTTTGCGTGCTGTGCGTAACCCTGGCAGAATGATCTCATACAGTTGTGAAGCTTCTCAAGTGTTGCTGTCCGATTAGCTTCGGGCGTCGCTAAGAGTCGTTACGTGTGGAATAATATGGCATTGCAGTAAACACAGATAGCTGTATATAACCGGATTCACAATTAGTTGATACTCCTAATGCAACCAGGCCATGTTATACCAATTTTGTTCATTTAAAGTTAACAAAATGACCACTAGCGACGACGATCACGTCGCATAAATAATAATGTAAACGACATGTACGACATCATTTCCATAATGGGCCTGTGAGGCCATGCCAACTTCGGCATATCCAGAACGAAGAATATGCCGCTGCAAGAACACATTCATAGGCGGTCACCTGTCTTTTTTCATAGCTCGTATTCATCGATGAACAAAGGGGTGTGTACCTAAGGAATAAGAACAAGAAGTAGCATTTTTATAATATAAAGAGATAACAAACACTTGTAAGACCTGTAGCCAAAGGCTTGTTCTAGCTCCGGTAACAATGAATACCAAATTTTAGCGCAGCCGTGTGAGCCATCAAAAGGTACAATTTGAAATCACTTTTCTGTTTATTGCAATGAAAGAGGCGTTTCGTCACTTATCCGCAATACTGATGCAGAAGTTCTCTCGGTGCACGTGCGCAAGTGGTGCACGTGCGCAAGTGGTGCACGTGTGCTTCCTTTGTCTTCATCGGAAGCTGTCGCGGTGAACGCTCTACGCTACCGTTCGGCCGCACAAACACCTCAGAAGCCGAGGCAGCGCCGCGGTGGGCTCGCAACACAGCAGCAGCTCGGCTCATAAGCAATACCCTGCGGTGAGAGCCTACGAAGCCGAACCGGAGAAGCCTCGCTGTCAAGCAAAGCTGGAGCGGCCGGCCAGCGAAGCTGAAGTGAAAAGGGCGTGTGGTGAAGTGGACCCTGCGATAAGAGGTCGCGAAGCAGAAACAAAACAGAAGCGGGGGCAAGAGAACTCCGATGTGCGGGTGCAGCACGCGGTGGCCAAGTGCCACAGCAGCTACTACCTGACGTCAGCAGTGCCGACGCGCGCTTCAAGCGCAATTTCCTCGACTACGTGTTCGGCCGCAGCTGCAAAATATATGACCGCTTGTGGTTTGGCAACAACACGTTACGCTCTTCGGTGTATATCGTACGACTGCAAACTTCTCAATGCCTTCAGTGGTGCCTGTCACAACGTTGCCTTCTCGAACATTTCATTGCGTCCCATCATGGCTGATTCCTTGGCAAGACACT
>WOVY01007270.1:0-54287 GCA_013436015.1 Rhipicephalus annulatus
AAAACTAATTTACAAAATGCTTTTTATTCATCGTGATGTCGACACAGCTGTGTAGTGTCATTAGTGCTATTTGGATGAAAATCCCTGAATTTCAACTAATTCAGTAACCTGTGGCAGAAGAACCTTTTGAATTCTTAGTTTCGGTTTCCGCGCCGCCGGCGCCGCCGCCGCCGATGAAAATTGGCCGCGCGCCGCCGCCGATGAAATAACCGGCGTGCGCCGATGACGCCGCCGCCGCCGACTCTGAACGACCCCCCCGCCGCCGCCGGTCGAAATCGCCTCGGCGCACACCTCTAGTGACAAACTGAACGTGAGTGGCACCACTCAAGTAGGGGTGTCTTCGAATAGGTTTTTACGTTTTCAAAGCTTATATGCAACATAAATAACGTAAAAGTTTTTTTAAAAGGCGTAAACGTAGTTATAATTAACCCCACGTAAATTACGCTGTCTATAAACAAGCAATTTTTTTTATTACAAGGCATCCTTGGAAATTAGTAGCAAACGCCCATCTTAAAGCCGAGTACAAAGACCTTTATTCCTACGTAGGCAGCGCCGCCATAAATGATCGGTGTTTAGAGCTCATTCGGCAGGTACTGAAAACCTAGGAGGCGTGCCTGGGGATAAGCCCACCTTTAGTCCTGAGTAGAGTGACCTAGATATAGTACACTCTAGTCCTGAGAATGCTGGCCGGCTAGCCACCCTGGTATAAACAAAACGCAACAACCGCTGCATCCGTGGCTGCATCACAGAACACCTACCAGGCTGCATCCTTCCTCCTAGCGCTGCAACAACAAAACACGCGACGGTTGTCCAGTTGTGTGTGGTGGTTGTGAAAGCGGCGGTCCAATTATTCCGTTGCCAATATATTGGTATATTCTGCATCATCTGGAACGCTAGGTTAGCCTCGTGAAGACGCGGTCTTTTAAGTGACAATTGTCATGCGATATTTGCAGAAACAATAGGCAAGGTTCTGACAGGTGTGGTCTGGCTATGCCGAGTTTCGTTTCCCTCGTATAATACGCCGCGCCACCGTTGCAATACTACATCGGCGCGACAGTGTGTAAGTTCGAAAATTTTACTTTTCGTATTGTGTTTACTTCCTTGGTGAAGGTGATGCAAAAGCAGCCTGTTGAGTCGCGTGTGCCTTGGTCGCATTTCAAATGTGCACCGGCGTAAGGTAGGCGAGTATATAGGTGTTCTGTGCCGCTACGCTTTCGCCATGTCTTTGCTGATGTGTTGCGTCGACGAAAAAAAAGAAAAAGAAATCATGACCTCCGATGGTGGCGAATGTTTAAATGACAGGCGTAGTTCATGTTTGCTTGTTGTACAGTGAGTGCGAAACAGTGTTCGTACATACTGCGTAGTGTACAGCTTGCTGAATACGCCGCGACAAATCGGAAGTGGTGGTGGTTAGAAGATGAAGAAGGCGCCTAATTTCTTCAATCAAATAATTATTTATTACCCCCCAAAAATTCTAAATGATGAGGTGAAGTAAACGCAGCTTAGTGGTAATCACAACTCCTGAAATCTCAAAATTTCTCAACTTGACTTTTTCATTTTTTCTTTTTTTGTTTGCTCTCTTTCTTTATGTGGTTTTCCCCGCATTAGTCATACTATAACACAAATTCATTACACATAGTTCAAATTCTCACAGAAAAAATGCACTACGCTTTCTTGGCCAATCCCCCTGAGTGGATGTGAGCCATGAGTCCAGGGAAACAAACAAATAATCTGCAGCCCGGTAGGGAGCACGGCGCAGTGCCTGGCCGCGACAAATTATCAATGCAGTTACGTACATCATATGCGTGCTCCAAAGTCAAAATCAGTGCCTTAGCTTAATGCTGCATATGTGAAGTAGTGGAGCTGACATTTAATATTTAGTGTGTAATCACCATAAATTAGGTGTGGTTTGCAGAACTGACTTCTTAGTGCGTCGTGTAAGTCAGAATATTCTGTCTAAACGATGAGCAGTTGACACTTTTCCACTGTTTGTTTATCGTACTCTTTGCTTTATTGCTTGCGTGACAACAATTTGTGTATGTTTTAGTGCTCTATTGTGATTGGAATTCATGTCACCCGTTACTGCGCCTACTTTTGCGCTATAAAGCTTTTTTGTGTTCGGCAGTATATGTGCAGATCAGACCAGTACAAGGCGCTCCTATTGCAACTGCAGGACTCTAGAAAGGGTTGTGAGCTGCATCTGGACGCTTGCTCGGCTACAATGAGTTGGTCAGAAGGGGCATGCAGCTATTTGCAGGCACTGAAAGGCACAAGGCATGGTTCACTTAGTGATGAGACTGATGAAACAAGCCCTCATGCGTTGGCGATAGAGCCCAGGTGTGACACGTCTACTTGTGAAAGCAGGCAAGGTTGGTTCATTCTTTCTGCTGGCTACCCCTTTGCTCTTAACTTTGTTATTATGTCAATAGTACATTGTTTCATGCGCCGAGTTTGTCGTATCGTTGCTGCTGGCATGACATTCATAACACTGTCTTTTATAGCAATAAGTAGACATGACTGCTTCTTTTTTGCAGACAAATTGGTAGCCAAGGTGGCTTGAGCATGAATAGAGAAAGGTGGCTTGAGCATGAATAGAGCCTAAAGTCATCCAACAAAAAGCGGTTCTCAGATATGTCCGTAGATAGCGTATCTGCCTTAGTCATGGACAGAGCGGTAGTTTCACTGTGAAACAGCTAACGGTGTCTCAAGCATGATAAGGGCCAAAGTGACTTTAACAGGGCCGAGTGTGGCAGGGACTGCCGCATGTTTTTTCTTGTGAATTTCTACTCTACAAATAAAGTAATCACAGACACCCACACAAAGTTGCAAAGCGTCACAGAATATCACTAGGGATACACAGGCAAATTGCAGCTGTACTGTTTGTGTATACTGCACACTGGTTGAAACTGAGGTAATTTTTTCATTAGCATTTCTTTGCCTACCATAGGCACTTCTACCCTTTCTATCTACCTCTTTATTTATAAATCTGCCTAGCTGCTTATGTATGTGTGGGTGCCTTCATGATCAACTCTTTAGTGGGCTCCTAAACTACCCAGATGTTGAAATTTAGCTGTAGTGTAACAGTTGTATGTGGGTTCACCATGAACACGTAGGCGTGAGAATTTTTCTAAAATGGTGCCGCAATAGTAGATTTATACGCATCTGCTGATCGAAACGCAGTGATTGCATGCTTCACTTTTTTTCTTCACTACCCTCCGCTCATCGGATGGTCTCCTCTACCAAAGCCGCTTTGCCCTACTTGCAAAGTGCCCCTCACAATCTCTCGTGGCATTGCTGACACGCTCTTCGAAACTCTGTGCACTTTCGGTTGTCGCGAATCTGTGAACTCTGTGCTTCTCAGCTAACCGCTGTAGTTGTGTTGCCAGCTCATGCTTCTATTAATTGTGCTGGTATGGACCCTGTGTTGCACGCATTCCTTCAGAGAATCGACAGCATGATGGGCTTATACTTTAGAAATTTTTGTGACCTTGATGTACTTATACTTTTGAAATTTTGGTGGCCTAAGGTCCATATCAGTCTTTATCTATTGAAATTGCAGAGCTTCTTGGCATTGCTACAAAAAATGGACATCATGTAACATTTCAATGATACCTTCTCATTGTGGCATAATGGGCAATGAAGAGGCGGACGCTGAAGCTAAGAGAGCTTTACATAGTGCCCCAGAAGTGTGCATTGCATTTTCTCGACAAGATACTAACATCCTACTTCGACGTGTAATACGCAACTCCATCTTAGAGCACTGTCAGAAACCAGAACACCAGCACAAGCGGCTGCACAAATGGGACCCGGAAATGAAGTTCTGTATGCCTCAGAAGTTCAAGCGAAGCATCTCGTGCATTATCCACCGCATTCGCCTAGGTGTGGCTTACACGAGAGGTTCCAATTGTGGCCACTGTCGGTTGCCAGAAACGCTCGACCATATATTTTGCGACTGTCCAGCACATGCAAGCGAACGTCAGCAACTGATATCTTCGATTGGCCGATATATTAGTCTACCATTAACCGATGAGGTTGTGTTAGGTCCTTGGCCTGATGCCAGCAGCACACATGTGGTTACACGAGCCGTCATCGTTTTCTTAGAAGCCACTGGACTGGATGCACGTCTGTAGAGTTACCCAGCCTAATAAGAACATATCATCTCTCTACCTTACCATCGTCATTCATCACTCTTTCACTCCCCAGTCACCCTTCCCCAGTGTACAGTAGCAGGCCAGAGCAAAATATAGCTCAGGCCGAGGTCTCTACCTTTCTGTAAATAAATTCTCTCTCTCTCTTGTGGCCTGCTCAGGGGGGGAAGGGGGGCTCAGGAGGGCTCATAAACCGGAACCCAAATTTTGAGGCAGGCATGGGCAGTGATGGTAGTCTTGCAGCAGTGAAGGGCTGCCCAGAAACATGTAAAACACTATTGCGCTTTGATTCTACTGTAACTCTGATGCACTCTTGCGTATTTTAATTTATTTTTTCAGTCAGTGCTATTGCAGCCAAGCGTCGCACACTGATGCATGAAAGCCATCGCAAAACACTGTTAGATTCAGTTTGCATTTTATCAGACCGCTAGGTGTGGCTGTGCTGGTACGCTAGCGATTTGGTAGCTGTGTTACTGGCTGCAGTTGCTAATAAAAAAGTGTATGCATATGGGAAACATGACAAAGAGCGGCAAAGAGTGCGAACAGCTGCTTGCTGTTTGACTGAAAGTCATAGGTTCTTGTTCGTCGAGTCGTAGCATCGCTTGCAGAATGCATCAGAGATTCAACATGTTGATGTCACGTACGCCACTGGCAACATTGGAAAGGGCTGGGGAGCAGAGGAAATTGTGTTTCTTTATAATTCGTGGTACACCCTATGGCTTATAGCACCGTCACGTGTGGCATTGTCGCTTGTGGTAGCGTTCGGAATGTCTGAAAAAATATCGGACGTGGCTTAGGGACATTTTAACTTGGCACACACCAAAATTTGCATAAGAGGACATTGCAATGTGACGAACTCGATTAGCTGGTCATTATATTAATAGCCTGAGATGCTTGCCACGTACGTCACGAAACCTTTTCCCTCTGTAACGTGGGGCACATACCGGCATTCTGTGGTTCATGGAATATGAGTAAGAACCTCAGGTGGTTGATAGGCGATATCGAGCCAGGAACAGTAATAACTGATTTTGAACAGTTCAACCTGGAAGCATTAGTTCTTTTATCCCAGAAAACATGATGCATCAGCAGCATTTCTGAGAAAAAAAAATTTAAAAGAATCAGAGGGACGGAAAGAATGAAAATCAGTGTAAGAACCAGAACCAAACCTAGGCATTGGGTGGGGCAGTCAATTATTCAAACACTGAGTGATGCTAGTACTTGAGATTTTTCCCAAAAAGACCCTTACATCCGTGATCTTGTGGCAAAGTCGATGATGGTTGCAGTGTTGGCTATCCACTTTAATAAAAACTTAAGCGCTACATATGAACTCATATGGCTCGCCAAGCTACAGTCAACCATTGTGCGACCTGGAGGAATATGGTGAAAACAGCATCTTACGATATGCACATCATTGCATTTTATCATGTAGTTATTTTCACTGAAACGGACATCTGCTCTAACATGGGTGTTTATGAGCCTGGTAAGACCACAATTTACACAGAACTACTTATTAAAGTGTGCTCCAACTAGTCTTGCCCCGCCGCGGTGGTCTAGTGGCTAAGGTACCCGGCTGCTGACCCGCAGGTCGTGGGTTCGAATCCCGGTTGCGGCGGCTGCATTTTCGATGGAGGCAGAAACGTAGGTCCGTGTGCTCGGATGATTTGGGTGCAGGTTAAAAGAACCCCAGGTGGTCGAAATTTCCAGAGCCCTCCCCTACGGCATCTCTCATAATCATATAATGGTTTTGGGACGTTAAACACCACATATCTATCTATTCAAATAGTCATGCACGGCTGAAAGGAATGAAAAACACGATATGGGCAGCTACTCACCTACTGTTTCGCATGACATAGACTTCCCGAACGTGTGGGATCAGCCAGAATTTTTTTTTCTTTGCATCATTAATAAAGACAAGTGAATAGGCTGTTATCACACACTCGGCAAAAGCGTAACTCGTGCTAACTGCTTACCTGTTTGCCAAGCAGTTGACTTTTTTATAGTATGAGCACATACAACCGTTAAAAATGTTTTCTAAAATTGTTTGATATCTACATTACTCCCAGCATGAATAGTGAATGGTACATTTGTGCAGTGGAGCAGCATCTACCTGTGCTAGACTTTCCGCACCAGCGTTCATGGTCTGAGACAGGTTCAGCATCGCCTGGCTCTGAAACCTACTCTCAAAATGTTGAGGTGGGTTGTTCTTATTTTCTTGGTGTGAATGTTATGTCTTAATTTGTTTGGTCTTGATTTTCCATCATCATACTGAGTATTTATAATTGGGACATTATAAAGAGACTAGATGCCTCTTTCTTCCAGTTTATCTGTGGACTCTTTCCAGTGTTTTACTTACTATAGAAAAAGTCTGTCTCACTGTGAAAAGACTTTTTAAGTGTAATATTGGTGCATGTGAAATTTATGCTTGGTGGGAAAAGGGAAAAGAGGCTTCTTCCCCACCCCACATCATCATTATGATGGATAACCCTATGCATACCTATGGTTACTCGCAGACAAACTTTGCAAGCAGCCCCTGCATAGCATCCAGACAGGAAGAGAATGGCGTTCATCAACATTGGAACGCCTGCGATGCAACAGCGGAATGGTCACAAAAGCCATGTAGCTATTCGGAGGCACTGAAAGGCGAAAGATACGTTCCACTTCCTGATGACACTGATGAGAGTAGTCTGCATCCCCTGGCAATTGAGCCGAGACGCGCCACTGGTGGGCCCGAGATCAGGAAGCAAGGTTGGTGCATTCCGACTACTTCTTGCTACTTTCCACAGATTTTTGCTCGGAGAAGCAAAACTGAATAAATGTGTCAGGTGATTTGCAACAGTGAACAGTGGGCTGTTTTGTGCAAAAACATAATGTCACCGCTTGCTTTGGGATTTCGTAGAGCTTGCAGTATGTGATTCCAAACTAAAAGGAAGCTTCTCGGGACTACATGAAAAATCATTTGCGAGGTAAAGCAATTGGAACCAGCAGGCACAAAGAGCGAGCAAGTGGTCGGGTTCTGGGAACATGATAGCAGATGCGTGCAGATGCTGTGTAGAGGTATTTATTTATTTATTTATTTATTTATTTATTCGGATAGCTGAAGTGCCCCAAGGCATTATTGTAAGGGGGAAAACAAGAAAGAATACATCACATAGTATTAAACATCAAGAGGTAACAATGCAAGATTAGCAATAAGTTTAAGATTACAAATGACATGACACATATACATTCTGAACAGATCACTCGAGGGAAAAAAAAATAAGAGAAATATATATGTATATATATGTTTGTATATATTGATACAAACCAAAAACAGAACATTTGCGTATAACTACAAAAGGCTAAAAAAAAGTCGAGTGCTGCGTAGAAGCGACACGATACATATTGGAACAAGAATTCAGGGAAGGCACAGTCAAAGAAACTGATTGGCGACAAGACAGCCTCCTCCGACGGAATATTCCAATCATGGCATGTTGTCGGAAAAAATGAATGCTTATATATGTTAATGCGACAGCTATATTTCTCTGACCTGTGAAGAATTCTCGCGCAGGCCGACCTGTAGGTTGGATCAAGGATATGTTTGCTTCCTTAGTCCTGTTGCTCCAATAAAGATGTTGTGAGAAAGCTGTGGGCGCATGTATTTCCGTCTGTCTTGCAAAGTCGGCCATCTGAAATCGGCTCTTATATCAGAGGAGCTTATCGTAAAGGGGTAGTCGGGGGGAATCTGTGCTGCACGTTTCTGAACGCCTTCTGCTTCGGCTATGCAAGTCTTTGTACTTGGGTCCCATGCTAAGCATCCATATCCCAAAATAGTGTGCACGTTTAAAAAGTAAAGTTTCCTTAAATTTAGGAGGAGCTCTCTCGAAGTTTTGCTTCAGGAAGTTGAGAACAGGGCCAGCCTTCGCTGCTACATAGTTAATGCGGTCATTCCATGAAAAGTCATTCTTATACAACAGACCTAGACACTTGTAATTTGATACAATCGACAGGTTTGAATCATCAAGACAATACTACCTATCGGAAATATGATGTTTGTTTAGTAAACTGGACAACCTTACAGTTAAGAAAAATTCGGCTTCATATTCCATTTATTGGACCACAGTAATATCATGCCTAGGTCACTTTGTAATTGGGAACTATCAGACCAGGAAGTAATTTAAAGGTAAAGACAACAGTTGTCAACATGCAATCTAAGGTGGCTTATACCTGTTTACCTATATGAATGATAAAAATTAAAAAAAAAGAGGTGAGGCTCCAGAAATGATTTTTGGGGAACATCTTATAAGACTGTTCTCTATCATAAAATGTCCCGTTAAGGACAGCACGCTGTTTTCGGTCAGCAAGATAGGACTCTATCTAATGTAAAAGTACTGTAGCAGTATTTCATGCAGACAATTTCATCAGCAACAAATTATCTGCTACAGAATCAAAAGCATTTTGAAAATCTAAAAAGATGCAGCCAACCTGTGTACCGTTACTAAGTGATAAGGCTATGTCGTGAGAAAATTCAACCAAATTTGTGTCACAAGATAGTCCCCTTCTGAAACCGTGCTGTGCTGGGCTGAAAAAGTTGTTTTCTTGAAGATGAGCCACCAAGTTAGAAATAATAATGGGCTCTGGTGCCTTAGACGACACACTTGTGAGTGAAATAATTGTGTAATTTTGAGGTTCAACATTAACAGTTTTCTAGTCATTTGGCAAGGTTCCGGAATCAAATGACCTTTGAAAAGGCATTGCCAGGAAAGGGGCAAGTGACACAGGGCAGTTCTTTATTGCATAGTTTGCAATGTTATCAGGTCCTGGTGCTGACTTCAAGTTCACTTTTAGCAGTAAATTTGCTAGTCCCTCTTCTGGAAAGGTTATCTTACACATCTGAGAGAAATTCTGAGGAGTTTACTGCACTGGCCTGAAGGGTAGAATGTAATAATAGTGATTCGAAGTAGCTGTTAAAACTGTTCAGCCTTCTCTTTGTGGCCATCACCATAATTATTGTGATCTTTAACATTTGGAATAGCATCCTTTGGCCTTCGCTTGCTTCTCATTACTTTCATACTTCTTTTGGCTTAGTCCTTATTTTTTCACTAGTGTTTCTAAGTATGTGCTTTCTGCCTTTCACATTATTTTTGGTATCTTCTTTTTGCGTAGTTTCTCCGAGCCGCTGTAAAAGTCGGGTTTCGGAGATCTGCAGTATCGGCTGAACAAGCGGTGTTGTCTGTTAATCAAAGCGCAAATATTTTTGCTCATCTATGGTTTATCAGCTCGGTGCTTGAATGTAATCGCTCATAATGGAACGAATGATGATGTTAGTGATAAAAGTTTGGTTTTTAGGTTATTCCATGCGGCTTCTACGTCGATAGAAGAAGTGATCGTTTGAAAAACGGGCGAAAATTCGTCAAGTTTGCGTGCTAGTGAAACGTAGTCTGCTTTATCATAGCAGCAGACCAGTTCTGGAGATAGATAATGGTAATACATTGCTAAGCAAGAGAGGTGTGCTAGAACGATTTCGATCACTTACACCTCATAATAGATCAACAGACAAAATGAGGGTACGGTCAGAACAGAACAAAAAGTCTAGCATATTAGCTGAATTAGGAGTTATTATAGTAGGAGATTGTACAAATTAAACAGAGAATGTGCATTTAATATTTCTCAAGATGCAGAGTAAATAGGTGATGGAGTACTTATATTTGGCTGTAGATCGATCCAGTTTGTGTTAGGTAAGTTGAAATCACCCCCTAAAACAACATACGTTGCATCCAAGGGCAGCAGTACATTGTTCAACTCGTATAAAGGTTCAGGAGAATTGGAACCAGGTGGCCTATATATAAAACGACCCAACTGCTAACGAAGTGGCATTGGTGAGGATGATCCTACACCAGACTGTCTCAGATGATGAGGTTTGAACGTTAATATGCATACTATTCAAGCTGTTGTGTATCATTACAAATCCCACCGCCTTGTATGTTACTGTCTTCACAATAGATTCTGTAGCTATATGGAAATATTTTGTTGCTACTTATAGTGCTGTCTAACTAATATTCTGTACCGATGACTATGTGCGGGATAACCAAGTCCAAGACTGGAGCAAATTGTACATTTTTGTTCTTAATACTGTGACAATGAACCACAATAACCTTCAGGCCATTCATCTGCTGCAGTCTCTTCGTCTCATTCTTACTATCATACACAAAAACTTCATTTCCCATGATCAGCTTATTAAAGCTGTCGAAAGGACCCACTATGATTGCGTGCAAATTGAGCCAATTTTCCACGAGCTGTCCTGACATTTTCTGAATAACCTTGGTTAACAGAGGAATCAGTCTCTCAGTCTTGCAGCAGCCGCGAGTTCTCGTCGTTTATCTTTAAACGAAAGGAATTTGACAATCAGTGACTATGCTGTTCTTGCTGCATACTGACCAATACGGCGCGCTCTTTCAATAGACTTTGTACTAGTCGTAATGTTCAGTTCATCGGAAAGAAAAGACATAACATTTTTTTCAGATTCCGTCCATGTTTTGTTGGCACTATCCAGGAGGCCGTAGGTCATCAAATTATTTCTTCGTGATTGGTTATCTAAGTCATATTGGCTATCATGCAATGCCTCAATTGACTAATTGATTTGTTTCAGCCTGTGGATACTTTATCAACTGCACCTCTAAGGTGCGGTACGGACGACGCAAAGCCTTTTGCACGTTCAACCTTGACTGCCAGGTCGGTCACCTTTAACTCAATCGCCCGTAGGTCAGATCGCAGCAAGCGAATTTCGTCTAGTATGTCCATCTGGGTTTGAACCAAGGAAGGTATTTGAATGACAATTTCAAACATCTTGTGTTCCTGGTCAGCCGTAAGAGGCTCAGGGTTTTTTTCAACATCTCCACAGGGAAGTAGACATAGCAACAACAGCAGCATTTTGACAATGGTACTAAACAGAACAGTGCAAGTCAAATGAAAACAAATTCATGCTCACAGTGGTATTTGTCGCCAATTTTTCTATTGGTTCATCCCCTATATTAGGACAAGAATAACCAACCTGCAGAAATACAGCATGTAGGCATGTGGCATCCATGGCGGTGCCAGGTCCCGTCGTGGCTAGTCTGGGGAGCTGCTTAAGTAGTTTTCTGTCCTCCTTGATAGGCATGGCTGCCAGAAAACTTGGTCGTTGATTTAGTGGCTCTTGCCGAAACCAGGTATTGATCAAAGCTGGGCATGATTCATATGCATAGCCGATGTCATAAGTCAGAATGCACATAGTGTTGTAGGTCAGATCTAAGGCGCTCACCACCTGCAAAAGCTGTAGAAATACAGAATGTAAGCGTGGGCTGTCCATGGTGGGGCCAGATCCCTATCAAATCATGGCTGTAGGATCTGAATTTTCACAAGATTGGTATTCTTGCACTACTTTGAAATGCTTTTTTCTTGACTGTTTGTGTGAGTGAATCTTCTGTGGACTAAACTTAGCAGAAAATTTTGAATTTCAATTCAACAATGTTTTGCTAGAAAGGTGTAAATTGCCCATTTTACTAACTTCGTTATATTAAGGTTTAACTGTATACACTAACACCTATAAGCTACCTGGCATATCTAAAAGACAGGTGCTCATGTGTTCTTTTGTTTGGTTAGTTGGCATGCGATACTGGTCCAAAACTGTTTGACTATAACAGAAAGTAGGTTCTTGTCAAATTTTTTGCTTTGTGTTATAATCCAAATAAACAAGGCACCCCTTTATGACAGAATTTTTGGTGCAGAGAACTTGCAATATTGAATTCTCGCTCTGTATATTATGCATTGACCTTATGATGCAAAAAGCTGTTGTGTATTGTCCAGCAGTGAGACATCCACGGACGCCCGACTTTTATGACCTACAGCAACAACTAAATGGAGATGGGACTCATCGAGGAACTAGTCCGACGTGGTCTTCACCTGAAACAGGCTTAGAAAAGAGCAAGGTCGGTTGTTCTCATGCTGCAGTTCTGAGAATTTGCTGGTTATTTCGAGGCTTGGTCATTGCGTCGTCACTTGATAGATCTTTTTCTGGAATTTTGCATTTAACATGGGGAAAAATTAACATTTTCTTCTAAGTACAGTCTACCCACTGTCGTTTCCCATCTCGCTTCTCTATTGTGTTCCAGTTTGGGAGAAAAACGTTTGGTTCATACCAAAAGTTATTGGGAGTATTAAGTTTTTCCACTCTCCACTTGGATGAACATGAACTTTTTACCTTATTTGAAAACTCCAAATGAGAAAGAGTTCATGAGAAGCCCTGTAGATAGTATAGACAAATGCAATATCTAATGTGGCTGGGTACTTGCTAAGTTCAGCCATGTTCTGTAGAGTATGCTTGTGTTCGTAATAATGGCACAAACGCAGATGCCTGAATCTGTGTGCCTTTGTTCCTTGGTACAAAGCACACTCCTGCTTTTTGCATCTCAGTTTTTTTGTGTGCGCTAGTGCCGCTAGTTCTGGCACACTGCTCATGCATGCTCGCATATTTTTATACATTTTAGAAACATTTCAATTGCACTTTTAAGCATCATAACTGTTGCTGCTGCCTTGTTCTCTTTTTCTTTTCCACAGCCAAAAGTGTTCGCCACAGATGCAAGGCATAATTTTGCCTCATTTGCTGTGTCCTGTGTTCTCTTGCGAAGTCAGGATTTCTTTTTTTTTTTTGGCTCGTTCATTTCAGTGTGCTGCACAGATTGAAAAGATAGTGAAGATGGTGAAAAGAAAGTTGCCTGACTGGGAAGAGTGAGTACCACTTTAACATATCTCCATTGTTCCTTTGGCTTAATAGACAACCATAAAATAAGGCTAAAAAGATGTGATATACCGTATTTATTTAAATATAGGTTCACATTTTTTGTCCGAAAAGGTTGTTCATAATTAGCTATTGACCTATGTTCATGACCAAAGAATCTCGACGTATATTCACGATCAAAGCAACCGAGAGTGCCGAGCTTATGACTTTAAACTGCCACGCCCACTGTCTTCAAGCGGTTTCTGCTGCATACGCATGTTATATACCATGAAATTTGAAATAAGGACACCCCCTCCCTCCTTTCCAACTATCTAAGTAATGGAGAAAGAAGTTATTTATGCAATAACTGCATACTGCCATTTCAAAGCCCCTGCAAAATGCAACCACTTCGTCATGTTTACGATGAAACCCACAATTTCCCTTATGTATAGGCCGTGAAGTCCTTAGCCCGCTAGCTGTGCTTCCGCTACATCCTCCCGGTGTGCAGCTGCACTGGCACTGGCTTGAGGCCTTGCCGCCTTGCGCTTTGTTCATTGTACGATCGGCGTGACGGGGGTGATGGTTCACATTTGCTTTAGACGCTGTGCAGTGCTCCCTGCGGGGCTGCAGAAATTAAATACCTTTTCTTCTTCTTCTAACCACTACCACCATTTGCTTGTGCGCGGTTGCGATGATGTCACGCCGGCAAAGCTACACAGTGCCAAGTGATATGTTTTGCAGTGTGAGTTCTGTGTAAATGAGAAGTTCATTAGGAGATGGCAAAAGCAGCGGGACCGTCTGTTTGCGTGCAACGAACGGCTTCAGGCTTTTTGCAGTCCAGCAATCAGCAGTGATGGCAGCGAAATTGACGTCGTTAAGGAAGCCATGAATGCTTGCGAAGAATCCGATGACGAGAACATTTTGACGTTCCAGGCAGTGATTAGGATGCTAAGTTATGTAAATAAAGGTGTGCTACATTTCAATTTTTTGTTTCTAAATTAAAAAGAAAAAAAAACATGGGCCGACCTATATTCAATTATATATTTTTTCTCATAGAACGTTATAAGTAGGGGTCGACCTATATTCGTGCCAGACCTATTTTCGAGTAATTACGGTAGCTGTCCCTTGTGTTGAAAAATGAGTTTCCTTTGATATGAGCATTTCCTAATGAAAGGGGCACGTCACCTCTTCCACTTCACTGAAAACATATTTGATGCAGACTGACCATAGTTGAGCACGAAATAAGCCATCGCAGAGTAATTTTAAAATGCCTTTCATCGTCATTTTTCACTACATTTATCGCTAATGGTCCACATTGCTAATGCTACGAACGTGGCTTCAGTTTTGTACTCGATCATTGCTTTTTGCAAAACGTGCTTTCTGAATAACGCCCTGTTGTCGCAAAATCAGCCTGCGATACAAAATTTGTTAGTCTCGCCGTAGAAATGGGGAACTATCAAGTTATCTGGGCTGATGCCAATACTACACCACGTGTCACCCGCGTCACTATGTGACAGCTGTCAGCACAGTTTCGTTTTCGTGTAGCGGACAGGGGGCTGCCATCAAGTGTAATCGATTCCAGGTATATCGAACTCGAAGGGAATGGTGAAATAGTTCAATATATCGACAATTTGAAATACAAAATGCATATTTAAGAGCAAAATAAAAGTTCTCAGGGCTCAGAAATCATTACAAGTGCTAACATAACGATTCGCTCACAGTTTAATGAAGAAAAAGGTGTGAACTGCAAGTTACTGTACTTTATTTTGCATGAAAATAGTCCGTAAATTTGTCTTGCTTCTTGTGCGCCGCTAAGTTTCAGTCATCCTCAATATCACTGAAGCTTTCCAAATAAGCAAATTAGGCTCTTGGGCCACAACAGCGTTGATTGATACAGAATGCCGATTCAAGTTTTGAAGCACGACGAAAGGTTGGTTAGTTGTGGCAGCGCAGGTGTTGGCATATCAATATTGCACAGGTACACTTCCGCTTCCGCAGCACCGGCAACGGCAGTCATGACCTCCACAGCAATGCAGTCAGAAATAGTTACGTCGTCATCTGTACTGATGAAGCTGTTCACTATGAGATAGTGCCCGGAAATGCTGATAAGTCGCAGAAATCACTAAGGCACTGTACGCCATTGTCAGCAGTTATGACGCACCTGAAGTCGTCATTTGGCTCGCAAGAAACATTTCCAGAGTGTTTTACTTGACGTCGCTCCAAGCGCTGGTCAGAATTTTTATCGCTGCGTGCTGGTCAACGTTCTGTTCAACTCCTGAATGAGGATTTATCAGAAGCGAGGCGAAAAGTACACAAGTTCACAAGGCGTACAAGACGACGCCGAGTTCCCGCCATCGACATGTTGGCGATTTTGATGTCACTTGTGGCTTTGTAGCTGGCAGCCGCTGTTTTCAGCTGCTTTGATGTGAAAAACTAGAATGAGCGTGGCCTCCGAGACATGCATTTTAAAATAAAAAACAAACTAAAAATACGTTGCGAGGTTGCACATCTCGAAGGCCATGCTTTTCAGGCTCGCAAGCTCATCGCATGCCATTGTGCGCTAACAAACAAGGAAAGAAATGTGAACATCGCAACGAGATTGCCGAGTCACTTTGCATTTTCGTTTTAGTGTCCTCAGCAATCGGTCTTCTTTAAAAGCACTGCGCTTGTGTGTTAAGGGGGGACGCGGCACTTCGGGACCGAAAATCAGCCAAAAAATTGAGTTTTTGCGGACCTTCTTTTCGCGTTCCCGACATCATTGCGCACCTATTTACAAAATTTCATAGCCGAATACCATCAACTTTTATTGTTATTCAACTTTAAAAAACCGAAAACGGGCGTCCTGCCCTTTAAATTGAGGGCGAATAGCGCAGGTTTCTGCTCTACGATACGCGGGAACTACGCGCTCGATCGGCGCCATTTTGGTCTTGTTTGAAAGAACGCGTTTTCAGCTGTTTTTTTTATTCAGTAAGCAACATTGAGCGTTTCCCCGGCTCGAAAAACGGGGCCTCAAAGACGAAGAGCCGCGCTCACTGCCATTGGCTAAATGGCGCACGTGACTGAAATGGCGCTTTCCGGTTGGCTGGAAGCTCGCGGCTTGCGCCTGCATACGCGACCCGACGCCATTTTGAAAGGGTTACCGCTGTGACGCCTCGAAATCGGCAGAGCACTCTGAAGCTTCTGATCGTATCGCCATGCCTGGAAACGCAAAAAAGTATCGGACCGTGCACGCATTTGGTCGCAGGAAACGCAAAGGTCGTGGGAGAAAGTCTACGAAGTCATCAGAGCCCTTGGTTGACTCCGACGAGCGATGTGTCGACGCTCCGCGGCCGTTCAGCGATGGTGCGACCGAGCGCGTTGCCTCCGACGACGATGACGGTGAAGCGAACTCCGGACGACTACGAATCGACGCCAAGGTGGTGACAAACGCCGAAGTTGAAGAAAATCATGCCCGGGAGAAAGCGACGCTCGACCGGCTTTCATCGGCGCCAGCAACTGCACGGAAAATTGACTTTTTCACCGCGAGTTGTAGCGAGGCAACCGCACAGGACTCGGACCACGCTGCTCCTTATCTGCTTATGAATCTAGATATCCTAAACGCGATAATGGGTGCCTTGTGTTGCAAAGCCTGCCACGGACCGGCTACGATCGTCAGAGGGGATCGGGACTACGGACTTGCCATGAAAGTGCTAGTGCAGTGTGAAAGGTGCGGCGAGATCGCGAATGAATGGACTTCGCCCCGCGCGAACGGCACGAAAACGTGCAATCCGTTTGAAGTAAATCTTCTGGCTTCGAGGGCGATGGTGGCTACCGGCAACGGCCAAACGAAAATGAACGATATTTTCGCAACAATGGGCATCTCACACCGCGGTATGCACCACAAGACGTTTCAGCGGCATTTGAAGAACACGCTGGCACCCGCTGCAACGCGAGCGGCTGAGTCCGCTATGAGCGAATGTGCGGAAAAGGTTAGAACAATTTATGATGACTTGTGCTTCGGCCACCGTGGCGATATTGCCGTTAGCTACGACGGCACGTGGAAGACGCGAGGCCATTCTTCCCACATCGGCGTGGGCACAGTTATTGAATTATTTAGTGGCTACGTGTTGGACTACATCGTTCTTTCCAACTTTTGCCTAGGCTGCGAGGTGGGCCCAAAGCCTAGTAGTGAGGGCTATCAAGAATGGAAGGCTAACCACAAATGTCCAAAAAATACGAACAGCAAAGCGGGGCAAATGGAAGTGGAGGCAGCTCTAATTCTATTTCAGAGGTCGCTTGAACGCCATGGCTTGCGCTACACAACTATGCTGTCTGATGGAGACTCTAGGACATTTTGCGCCATACAAGACGCCAAGGTGTATGGTTACATCGACGTGCAGAAGGAAGACTATTAATCATGTACAGAAACGGATGGGCACCGCATTGAGAAACTTGGTGCAGAAACAAAAGTGCGATGGGAAAAGAGGCCTTGGTGGGAAAGGCAGGCTCACAGGTGAGCTGATCACCAGTTTGAGCACATATTATGGCCGGGCTCTGAAATCGCATGAAGGTGACGTGGGCGAGATGCAAAGGCTGTGATGGCCACATACCGCCACGTCACCTCCACTGATGAATGCTCGGACCACAGTCTGTGCCCAGCTGGTGAAACTTCATGGTGTCGGCACAATGCCGCAAAAGCAAAGGGTGAGCCCGACCCCAGGCATGCCTACAATCTACCGAAAGACGTGGCAGAGGCATTACTACCGGTTTATACCCGGCTTTCGGAAAGAGCCCTGGTTCAGAGGTGCGAACGCGGCAAAACGCAGAACTCCAACGAGAGCCTACATTCGGTAATCTGGAGTTTGGCCCCCAAGGAGCACCATGCGTCCCTGTTCGCTGTTGAAGCAGCTGTTGCAGAAGCAGTGCTGCGCTTCAACACGGGCAATTTGAATTCTGCAACGGCAATCTTAGGTGAAATGGACATGAATGCGACAAGTACTGGTGCCAGGAGAGCGAGAGAAAAAGACCACCGTCGCAGCATTGTCTCCAACAAGAAAAGAACAGCCTCATTGGAACTCCGGAAGCTAGTGAAGAGGAGGCATGAGCACAGAATGCATTCAGACTATGCTTCTGGTGCGTTTTGAGGTTGTCTTGTTGCATCTTCTGCAATAAAAATGTGTGCCCACGTTTTTTTCTCGATTTCTCAAAACGACAATTTTCATGTGCTTCCCATTATGCCGGAGCAATATCTCTTGTTCTATCTGGGTTATCATTACGATTTATTTTTTGTTTCGAAGATAAATGCAGGGGATGTGTCGTAAAGTAAGTTTTTTTGTAATAATTTTTAGAGAAAATTCTCTAAATGGATCTTTTGTTTCAAGTGTAGATGGGGAAATTTTTCATGTCATATTCAACATCCCACAACTTTGCTTCGAAATAGCCCAGAACAATGATTTATACTTTATTGCACACTGTGAACATACCGAATTGGTTCTATAGGTTGCACATCAATATCCAAGTTACAGTTAATTAGCTAATTAGGCCTTAATTGAAAAAGTCGCAGTTCATTATATCTTTAAAACTAATTGTCACAGCAAAAAAAGAATTAGATTTTTGAAATCAGCAGTAAAATCTACATAGGCTCTCCAAATTTGACTGAGGTACTCGCAAAAATAAAAGAGCTTTTGGAAGGTGTAGCATCCCCCCTTAAGACCGGCAGATCACTCATCAAACATACCGGTGCACTCGCAAGTGCTGTGCAATGAACCAGATCAGCGTGATGGAATAACATAACCTTTTCATCAACTATGCGCGAAAAGCGATCAGAACTTGTTAAAATGCCGCCGAAAATTTATCAATATTTGCTTGGAAAAATGCACTTTTTGGGCTTCAGCATGGCGCTGCGTTCAATGTACGAGTGCTTCAGTCCCATACATTTTTGTGTGAGAAATTCAAGGGGATTTATCAGCTGTTTGATATAGCCAGCAATTCGATATGTCCGCATTTGATATATCCGGCATCGACTGTATACGGTTCACCGTGCAAGAGAATTTTTTTGTTTATGGCAAATTGGCAATATTTTACATTGCATTTTAGCATGAAAGCGTTACTTGACCAGGATTGCAAAAGTGAGCACTTGTTCAGCATTTGTAAAAGTCGTTTGAAAAAGATGCGGGGCCTCTCCTGGGGGAAGCAACGCCGGTACCAACAACTGCCGCAAAAGCACTCTCAGTTGTGGAGGGAGGGGCAGTGCTAGAGAAACTCATAAGTCGAAGAAAGTGCGCCCTTCAGCTTCTGTGCAGGCAGTGCTGCAACAGCCTGCAACACTGCTTCTACAATTAATGCCACACGTAGCGGCAGTTAAGTTAGTTGCTGGAGTTATAGGCGCAGGGTCGGCATCGTGAGAAGACTTGTCGGCATTGTAATTTGCAGTACCTCGGCAAGGAGATAGAAAATGATATATAAAGTGTTGCTGACACCACTTCGGTTTCACCTAATTATGAGAATTAACACCATTTGGCCTGTGCATTCTCTTTATAGCACAACTTGGACAGACGACTTCTCAGCACCATTTTGTAGCACTGACCTACAGAATGAAAACACTTGCATGTTCCTGCCTCATAAGACTATTTCGGGGATCCCCTGCAACTTTCTGTAATTTCACATTGAAGTGTAGAGAAATATTCTAGAAATATTAGAAAAATATTCTATTTCATTCTCACTCAAGCTTTAATATTGAAATTCACTTTGCACCGAAAGTTTTGCTATTTGCGCAGCTTTAATGACTATAGAAAGTTTACTGCATTGATTCCAATTTTCCTTTGAGGACGTACATGACAAACGCACACATACAAAAACGACGTGGCTAGCAGACGATGCAGGGAGCAATCCACACTAGGCATGCTTCAGTCAGGAGCCGCCAGGTGGCGACTCTCCCCAATGTCGCGGCCAATAGTATTACACTAGCATACTGGTAAATACTACTGAAAGGAGCTGACGAATTCAAGAAAAAAAAAAGCTCAAGGCCGTGACGTCTGTAGAGCAATCTTTTTGCCCCTTTCTCATCCCCCCTTGCTTTTTGGTGCACTTGTTGGGATGAAAGGAGAGAGCAAGGACTTGAAGCGTGCGACAAGTCACTAACTCTGGTCACTGATGTGAGGATTTTCAATTGTCATTTTTTTGTCACACAAAAGCCAAGGTCCTCAAGGTCATAGAAAATGTACTGGTGGGTTTGAGTGCACCATGAAAAGTGATTTTGGCCGGTTTTTAAAAGCTAGTTTCTGTTCCTTTTGTACCCTGATGTCGCAACATGGTATGAGCTGTTCGTCGCATGCTTGCATAAAATATTGTGGTGTTTCCACACCTGCTCCTCTGCATGGCTTTCTTATTGATGCACAGCCGGCCATTTTTGAATGTTTTGGTGATGGGCTAGCGGGGATTTTGTGTTTCTTTGTACCTGATGTCATCACACCTTCCCACGCTGGTTTGTGAAGCCACAAGAATTGACACTGTAGCCTGAAGTCACGCAACTGTCGATGTCAGTAGATGGGGAATGTGAAAATCAACTTCAGTATTAAAATGAGTTACCTTATCGGCACTTTCTGCGCGTCACACTTGCTAAGAGCCGTCTCTGTGTACAGAAGAATAGTATGGTGGAGTAAACTCAGCTTCGAAATTTGGTGTCAGTACCCCTGTCGCGAAGGGCCATTCGTTGCCATCGCTTAGCGGGTTTCTGAAAAACCAGAAAAAATTTTGAGTAAGTGTAAGCATTTGACGTGGAGAGTGACACCGTGGTTGGGTGCAATTTCTATCGCATGCTTGCGTTGATGTGTGCAGGGAAGAGATCTGCAGTCGTGTAGTCAAAATACGCAAGGAGCAGGGTGGCTTCTCGTACATGACACTCAACGCCATTGTTGCCCTCGTGCTCAGTCACATAAGGAACACTGCACACGGTGAGTCACTTGGAGCTTGCTTCAAGTGTGACATCTCGCAGATAAGTCCAACATCCTCTGTACCAAGTGTGCGCAAAAAGTTGTCACATGCTCAATGTCCTGGACAAATTGTTACCATTTGGTGTGAGTTGTTGGGTTAGATAGTTGCAAGCAATTAGGGCAGAGACAAGAATAATGGTGAGGGCGAGCCTAATGCTTAATTTTTATTCAAGGTTGTTTCTTGTGCCTACAATTTTGTTCTCATAGATTGCTTAGAATCAATATGCACATTCTGTGCATCGTGTTCTGGCCGTGGATATTTTGACCTTGCAGTATTTCAGACTTTCTGTGTGTTTTTTGAGTGTGCTGACATTTTTCGGGAACATATGTTGTTTCCAATATTGCTGCTTCCTTGCTTCATGTATAGGCCTACACTGCTGCCACAGTCACAGTGATATGGGCTCTAACTTCAGGGTTTTCATGTGATAGTGAAACTAAGCTGTGCACATTACGACCTTTCAGTACCATACATTTCTTATATGGCTTTGATGTCTTAAATTTTCGGTGGAATGTTTTACGTTGTTGCCGTAATAACGAAAAGGTAGGGAATGTATTGAGATGTGGATTTCATATTAATATTGAGTCATAGACCGTAGGGCGGCATGGTGCCCAAAAGCAACAGGGATGATTACGGTGGCAATGCAGCAACATTAGTGTAATTGCACATGATTTACATACCAGAGCATCGGTATCGCTCCCCTTGACCACTTTCCTCAATATTTTCTTGCACAAGAACAGCTTGGGTTTTGTGGGCATAGGCCGGCAAAATAAATGGAAATCGCACAGACTCACTCAATGAATATATTTTTCGCTTGGGACTCACTCGGAATCAGTCCTGCCAAAATTTTGTTGAAGCAGACTTACTCAGACTCACGAAATTTCTCTCCAACCAAACTCGCTTGGACTCAGACTCACCGAAGTTTTTGTCAGCAGGACAAACTCGGGCTCACACTCGCTAAACATTTCTTCAAACAGACTCACTCAAACTGAGACTCGCTAAGCATTTCCTCAAATGGACTCGCTCGTTCCTTGGGATGCACAAAGAGCGTGAAAATAGGTACGAGAAACTTGACCCTGGGAAACGCTTGTGCCGTTGAGCTTTTTGCAGTGTGGACTGCATGAACACAATGATGGGTGAGGGACCACTGAAAGTGCTTCCGTGTTTCAATGCTGACTATGAAAAGAAAGGCATTTGAAAAAAAAAAAAATAGACAAAAACACAGGCGCTGGTATGTTGTGTTGGGACGACTGAATTACAGATGTTTTGGAAAACATGCTAGCAATATCTCATTTGGAGACTGAAAAATTCGAATACATCATTAAAGTTTAAATGCCCGTCTAAATGCCAAAAGGTAACAGAATTCTTCGACCACATTTAAACTTGAAGAAATTTGTTTTTGCGAGTGACGAAGCGATACGTATGGCATGAACGGTGTGTTTCCTCACCCTTCCTTCTTGAAACCTGGCGGTTACAACTTTCAAGGTACCCTAAATATCGTAACCACTGTTTAATTTGTAGTGAATGATGTGACAAGTTCTGATGGTCTCTGTCGATGCTAAGTTTTAACAGAACTTGAAATTTGGCAACATGGCGCATAGCTTTCGGGCAATTTTCATCTCAATGCCATCACAAGGCAATCACAAGGGCCCGTCCTGACTTTTTCATTCTTGTGAGTAACTTGTTTCGCACTCATAACTTTCCCGATCACCACATTTATGCATGGAAAAACTAAAGTGGCATCTGAGGACACAAGCGGTTCAATGTGACCGAGAGAGAAAGGGTGCTTATTGCTCAGGAATCATGCTGCTTCGTCATCTTTGAAGCCACATGAATGATAAAAAAAATTTGAGCAAAAGATAATAATAATAAAACTAAAAATAAATAACAGTGTGTATGCCGACTTCGAATTTGAACCCATTCATTCTAAGTGGCAGCCAAGTATTCTACCACAGAGCCACACCAATGCCTGGCACTACTTTTGGGGAAAGAAACCTTGTAGAGACTTGTCGGATAAGGAGTCACAGTAACCATTATATTACTCCTGTCACACGAGTACACAAAAACTCTTTTATGTCAGTGGTCTTTTGCCAGGGTGAAAGACGTTCTATATATGGCATTGCCTCGCAGACACTTGGCCCTGTTTTTAGTGCTTTCTTCCAAATGTGTGCTGAAAACGTGGCGCTGCTTTCAATGAGACAATATAAAATTATGTATCTCGATATGCTGAAGTGCACGTGTTCTTTCCTGACTGTTGTAATCATTGCTCTTAGCATGCACCTAAGGCTGCTTGGTTGCTGACAATGGCTTAGTACTCAAGGAAATAAGCTTCAAAGGGTTATCACATGTTCTATGAGATGTGAATTTTTTTTTTACAACGAGCCACGGTGACAGCAAAAGAAACATTTGCTTATTTTTTTCATCAATTCATAATGGCTGAAGCTCAATATTTTCGAGAGTATTGTTTAATGGCTGTGAAAGAGATAGACAAATGCCGTTTACAGCAAATACCAATGCGTGTGTCTTTGGTCGATACATTTTTCAGAAGAAGCCTTCTTGCTCAAAAGACTGTCAAGTGCCCCTGTGAGAGTGGTATATTGCTTGACAGAAAAACGGTATCTCGCCATGTGCCACTCACAAATCGGCTCGTCCATCATTCGTAATCATCATCTGCCACAGTGTAAAGAGATAGTGCGACTACATATGTGCACGTATTGCCATACAGACGCATAGTGGGTACATCACAAAACCCTGACATATGGCACAGTGGGTACTTCTCTACTGCGTTTTTAATAGCTGATGTTCAAAAGTTCGCAAGGGCCAATATTGCGTGCACACACATTTCTTCCTTCACGGCACAGTTCAGTTGTCTACTGAAAAGCGATGGATGGCAAGGGAATGAGAACGTGATTGCAAGCGGGCTCTAATAACACTCTAGTTCCATGAAGGCGTAGCTTGAGCGTCTGCCAAGTCTTAACAGGATAGTCTTCTGTGCTAGGGTCCACACGTAATTTTTGTCATGGATATGACGTCAGTAAAAGGGCACTTGAGTAGCTAAAAAAAAAGAAACGAAAGGATTTTTATCACTGGACATGGAAAGCAACACTCCGACTTCACAATATTCAAGCCAGGGGACAAGACAGCGATCATTGCGCCACAAATGCGTGCGTTATCTCAGGTGTGAACACAAAATATGTGCTTCCCGCTTAGGCGGTGATCGTGCCACCATCTAGGAGCAGTGAACCAAGCTATAATGCCAAAGCGCTGTGGGAGTGTCTTGGCTCGGCACGGCGCAGTCGTGAATGTATCGATCCAGCAGTGAATGCTCTAGCTGCAAGCACGGCGCTTCCAGGAATTTCAGGCACATACATTAAGCTATGCCTCTTGCATTGATGAATCTGAGCATGGCACAACTTACTGGATTGTCAAAGGCACCATGCAATCGTATCAAAATTCTTGGTGGAGATGTTGCTTGGGGAAGTATGTGTGAATCCACGTGCGTAATAGGCATTTGTGCCAGCCTATCAGCAATACAAACTAAACTGCAATTATGAATTCCTAACAGAGCAGCAACACCGTTCGAGAAGGCATGTTTCAGTTTCGTGTTAAGAAGCATTTGTTTTGTATGGGAAATAAAAAATATATATGTTTTTATTGGTGAACATGCTGCAGCATCATTTTCCTGTGGTTTCATTTTCATTCGTGCCTCGTTGCAGACTCTGCGGCCAGGCCTACATCTTAGCAATCATCAAGCAACCTGTGCCTTGGCTGCATCCTGCATGAATGACCCTCAATGATGAAACAATCGTTGAATTCTTTAGTGAACTTGCTTGAGATGTGTTGTCACTGTGATATGTACATTGTAATTGTCTACATTTGTGCCAACATGCAATCATGCAATACAGGACTAAAATCTGTTTTTATGGAGTCAGGAGCGTTGGCTATAATGAACTTTTTCTCCCTGAATAATGGTGTCTTTATTTTTTTTAATGGAGTCTCTTAAAAGAAATGTTTGTTGATAGTGGTATTTATGTCGACCTGCATTCTTGACATAAGAACTCATATTTTGTATTGAATAGTGTGGAAGTACTTCATTGCAGACAAAGTGCTCCCGTACATTCAGGTTTAGGTGCTACTCATGGAAACCTCATGATCAATAATCGTGAGCCATCCTTTAAATGCGGTCCCAGTTTGAGAATGTCAGCCTCCCATACTTGATATCAAATTACTAGTCAAAGAAATTTAAGCATCCACAAAAAGTAGTTTCTGAGGTCTGATATTTATGGGGAGCCACCCACTGATGCTTCTCGTGCACCATGCTTGGAACACTTTAAAGGGTCGCTTGAGAGCAAAACAATTTTTTGTGTGTTAGTAAAGTACACTTTCACAATCAATGAAACCACCACTTTTACCGTGACGACGCTTGATAAGTGAAAAAAAAAAAAAAAAAACGTGGGAAAAGAAAGTGCGGGTGGAGATGTCAACTTGAGATTTCCGCATCAAACATCGTGATGTCGTAGATGTTGAAGGCCTTTACTGAACCCTACGCAGCTAATTGATAAAAATGAAGCTTATTGTCAACTGCGGGTGGCGCCATAGGTCTAGCATAAAGAAATTTTATCGAGTCAATGTCATTAAAATGCCAAAAATACATTTTGCAATTTCTGATGTTGCGCATGGATATTACGGCGTGAAGTTTAAAAATGAAGCTTGACACGCTTGATTTTCTCCGCTAATAATGAACTTATAAAAGTGAAACATATGGCGCTAGATTATCAGAGTACAGTTTGCCAATCTAAACCAAATTATTGTTTTAAAGACGATAGTCTTTCTTGGAGATCTTCGACGGAAAAATTTTGGTCTGTCTGTCTATCTGTACATTGGTCTATTTGTCCACTCTTACCAATACCTCAAAGGGCATAAAACAGCCAACCCCATCCGCAGTGCCCACCAATATTGCTCAAGCTTCAGCGTTTATACTTGTGGGATTGTCAATTAAAAAGCAATTATTGCGCATATCTGAGGCACCAGGACAACACGTCGATGTTTGGTATGTGTGCCTTTATACTAGAGAAGGCACACACAAGTAATTCTAAGGACCGTAGTGTTTATCACGCTGCACTGACAGTGCAACGCGAGGCTCAAAAAGGTAAGGGCTTCCGACGCTTTACTAAGACGACATGGTGGTGGCACCTGCCCGTCGCTTTGCATTCTACACCTTATCATCTCCGAGACAAGCACACATCTTTCTCCGCGGGCGCGCATGCCTTCCTCCGTTTTCGAACTGCCAGATGGCGCTCGTGTCTAACGTGCCTCGATGTGCTCGTTCACCTCTGCTACAGGCTCGAGGCACTAACGCAGTGCCTCAAGAATACCATTAACCAATTTTCTGGTGCAGAAAATCAAATAAACGTTTTGTTCACTCTATCCAGACGCAAGACTATCGTCTTTCAACCACATATGCAGTGTAACATTCAAATTTGGGGACAATTTTGCTTTAGTGTCTCTTTAACATTCGTGCTGCAGCTTACTTTCTACGCTGTGTTTTTTATGTACGTTCTGATGGAAGGGCTTATCCAATCACACCGTGCTTCTTCCTATTGTAATACTTGTTATATCCTCTGAACCTGTTCCAAAATGGCACTGGAAAGCTGAAAACAGTTAACTTTAACCACGTGACCAACCAGTGAGCCCAAATGTAATAGAAAAACAAAAAAACAAGAGCCATCCTTTTGTGTGCAGCTTGTATACTATCTGTATGCACTCGCACATTGACAATGCTACATGTACTGGCATTGACAGGGTATATCGACCACCTATCCGATGCTGTGTAAGCAGTGTTTGATTTAGCTGTGAATGCATATCGGACTAGCGAACTAATTTGGTGAAATTTGTGTAGGATTAGTTCAGTTTCACACTGATTACTCACTGCTGCTGTGGCGACCTCGACAACTGTGATCTGTGACTGATTACATTTACCGCTTTATCAGCTTTGACCTCGTGAACAGACATTTTGAGTGTTTCGCTCATTTAGCTTATTTTATTTCTGAAGTTTACAATGCTGGCTATTCTCTCAAAATATGAAAATAACGCATCGAATTGGTGTCAATTACGTATAAATAAACTGCACCTTTAACAGTTACATGGGATTGTGGCTACTTTTGTGACTTAGTGCTCAACTTAGTTGCTTTTGTATCATTTCCGCCACAAGTGCTAATATTTTAAATGTATGTTGTTCATCTTAGTGTTCAATAACTATCCATCTGCTTGATTATTTATTTCTTACAATTTGAAGGAATCATTCTATGTGCAGTATTTTTAGTAGTAACTATTGTTATTTATGATATGCTGAAATGATGTTTTAAACTGCTGGGGTCATTGGGAATATGTTGTGACGTTCTACGAAAATTTTTTGGCCGCTTCTAAGCACCATTTTTTCTGCTTCAGAATGTGTTCTATAAATCAAAATGTCGCTTTTGTTACTTTGTATGCTGCTTTAGATTACCTTTAAGAACTTTGAGTACAACAGTAGAATCTTGTATAGGTACTGATGTGTGGATGAGAGTTCTCTGAAACTTTTTAACTCAAAATTTTAGCGCATTAAGTTACTCTTGCTATTTCATGCACAGAAGAGTTGACCCCTTGAATTGCCACCTTTCGTCAATTCTGCTAGAATGTTAGGAAAAAAAATTGCAGTGGCTTAGCTCAGCTATGCCAGGATATAGTAGCGTTAGCAGAGGTTCAGCTGATTATTCTTAGCTTTCCAGATATCATGCTTACAGCTGTTCCAATGACACACACACGGTATACGTATTATGTGGCACATGTATATTTATTATGCCGGGCAACTACTTCGGGTTCCGATGAGTTAAGCTTCTCCGCTCTACTGCACCGTTGAGCAGCATTTTCACTCTCCTTCTCCATGGCTATACCACAGTGGCAAACGCCAGTCAGAGGCGCTATCAAGCGGCTCCAGCGCAGTGTCAGATGGCGACTGCACAGGGAAGGCGTGCGCGTCGGCGTCCATATGTCTACCACGGCTATGACGGCACTCCTTTGGAAAGTGCACACCAGCGGCGGCGAGTCGCGCGCGGCCTTGGTAGAAAAGTGCCGGCTCCGGTGCGTGACACCACTGATCGTCTACGCAACGCATCGAATGGCGCGCACATTGGCGGCGAGCCGCGCGCGGCGGCGGTGGAGTATCATTGCGCATGCGCAGACCAGTGCCATGTGAAATTGGCTCAGCGAGGCCAGTGTAGCTACCGCTACAATAACAGTACTCACTCAAGAGGAACAGGAAATGAATAGAAGTGGGGACTTCTCCGAGTTATTTCATTGTGGGGGCACCGCATTTTGTTGTGAAGGTTTACCGGTTTCCAATAGCATCCACAGAGCTGGTAACTTCTGCTCAACATTATTTAAATATGCTCTGAAAGAATGGCCCAGTTTTAAAGCAACCTAAGAATTATTCCGTGGCGGACCAATTTATTTGCTTACTATCACATTTCCGCACCTTTTCAAGCAACTGTACATTTGCATGCCATCGTATAGCATAGCCCACAAGTAAACACTCCATATTCATGTATCATCATGGTGGGCCTGATTTTTACTATAGCTGCAACGTACCAGAGTATTGACTCCACCTTTCTTTAGATGCGAAGCACTTTGGGGTCTTTAGTTGTCGGCGTTTAATGTCGTGACAATGGGACACGTAGTCACGGTTCATCATAAATGTTCGTGCACCACAAAAATTGGCTAAATCCTACCACTCGTCACTGGTCCACTAGATATGAAGGCAACAGTAGGTGACTACGCTACTGAAGCTGAAACACCATTCCCCACATTCTGTAGGGAACTGAAACTGGGCATGTAGGGAAGAACCGGTGCCACCTTGAGGTAAGGTGCATTCCGATGTGGTTTAGCGATGACGTTTGTGCAGCGGAGACATACTTGCTTACATGCCTAGTTTCAGGCTTGATGGTACTATGGGGCCTCAACAAAGAAATCTCTCTCAAAACGCTGCACGCTTCACTCCTCACCAGGTTTCATATTAATGGAGCTGGAACACTCGTTCCTGCATGTTGTGCTTCTTCCCCCTCCCCCTTTTTTTCCTATCTTGCAAGATCTTCATTTCCCTCGTCTGGTTTGGAATATGATCGTGCGCATGTATTGAGCTGTGTAAAATAGCTGAAAAAGTGCGAGGCCTGTGCGGAAAGTGAAGCATAGTCACAGCGAAAGCTGGAAGAACCACCATTTCTAAAAACACGTTGTAAACTCTCTTAAAAGTACTAATACACGTACGCTTGCAAGGTACCCACTGCTTCATTAATCGATTTGATGGCTGCTGACGACTAAGAGTTATGGCTGAGCCCTTTGTAGTGCATTGCAAGCATTGATCGACCCCCTCATTATGTAATTCATGCATCACACCTGGTTACACAATTCGCATTCTGTGTTATGGTTGTTTTACTCTTCTACCATGTTATACTGCGCATGTCGACGCGGTTTTTACTCTTCTACCACATTATACTGCACATGTCGAAGCGGTTCCTTCCCAACATAACGCTTGTACAGGGGTTTTGTCCACTGGACTTTCAAGCACCAGCATAGCTGAGTGGACAATTAAAAAAAAAAGCGGTGAACACCAATTATGGGATGCACTAGGCAGCTGCTTTTGTTAACCGTCTTTACCGAGTGCTTGGACGGTAATTGAGCGCATGCCAGTTCATGGTGGTGATTACGTATTTTCTATCTACAACGCATGGCAGACCTCGATCGTAACAGCTCGGCTGTAATAATTTGTCTGAAATGGACGATACGTATATACGTATAAAAAAAGACAACACACAGGGTCCTTTTGCAACAGTTTATTTTTTGGACCACGTGGCAACTTGGGTGCCATGTAGACATCAGTTCAAACCAAGCATGCCAGTGCGCACTGTAACAAATGCTGGTAGTATATTGTCCTAACAATGAAATGTTAGTAATTCATGCTGCCTCCCTAAAAGAGTCAGCTTTTTTTTGTCAAGACAGCTATTTGTATTAATTGTAGTATAAATCTAAAGAAAGTAAAGTACAAAAATCAACTTGCTGCCGGCAGTGATCCAGCCTGCAGTTGACCTTTGAATGACCCTGTTTTAAGGCAGCACAGTAATTTGAAGGTTCCAGGTTCGGTTCCTATTGCCGGTGGCAAGTTATCGTTTCGTCTACCTTACTTACTTCACATATATATCAAAATTATACTACAAATGACATCCCTCCCCTATACTTGGTGTTATTGTCACTTTTTATTAATATTGTGTGTAATAAAGGAAAACGATCCCTCTTCTTTTTTTAGTTTTTTTGTCGTGTGATAGGTGTCAGGCTTTCATGTAATTCATATAGTCTTCCTATCACCTATGTTCTGGTACCTAGTAAGTTGAATATTGCTGCAACATATTCAGCATGTATCAACCAAAAAGTAACTCTTACAGTGCACTGCAACAAAATCCACGAGCAAGATTTTTATTGCTATAATGCTCTTTTTTTGTTAAAATTTACAGTGCTCGAACAGACGGAAATAGTAAAAGCGGTGCAGCACAACTGCTGGTGTTGGGCTTTACTGGGACCCATTCATTTGAGCATTACAAATTTCAACAGATATGTATCGCCACATATTTCGCTATGGGTACTATGCACACTGATACACTCAATTAGCTGTGATGTCTGCACGCTGTACAAGTTTTAATATGATGATTAACAAGGAACTGATGAAAGCATTGGCCCCTGTGTGTGTATGTTGTAGGCACCTTAATTTTTAATGCATGTGTCCAGTTCACATCTTTACCTACATGCCCATATATAGCCTACTGTCATAGTTTTTTTTTTGTAAGATGGTAGCTTTAGCAAATCAGTCTGGTGGGCTTCTTTTGGCATGCGCTTATCGGCAGCATTTACCATGAAAGAATAAAATTGCCCCTAATTATTCATGCAAACTAATGTTCCACATCGTTCATAATTTTTTGGGTGTTTCGGGTAATGTTCAGGGGTTGTATTACACTTGTATGCATATTCTCACATTTGACCCTAAAATTTGGTTGTGCCATCATCATTGCTGTCGTAGATAGGCACATTATTTGTCTTGAAAAGGCACAGTTCATTTCTTCTTTTTTTCTTGCTTTTGGTGGGCTTTTTATCGGAATGCCCTTATCAGCGGCATCGAGCATACATGAAGAAGATTAGTGCATAAAACGGTGCTTACTTATTGTTTTGGAGCAGTTGCTAAGAACCAAGAAGCTTAAGCAGAGTAAAAACAAACAAAGCAGAGTAAAAACAAACAAAGAAAAAAAAAGCACAAGGGGCCTTTCTTTTTGAGTCGCGGTAGTCTTAAATAAATCTATATAACATGAACTTGGGTGAACATTTAAAACGAGGGGAATGAGGTGCGAACAGCTTCTGAAGTTTCAAAATTTTTCATTTAGAAATTTACACGCACAAATACAAACACATGCCCCGCCGCGGTGGTCTAGTGGCTAAGGTACTCGGCTGCTGACCCGCAGGTCGCGGGATCGAATCCCGGCTGCGGCGGCTGCATTTCCGATGGCGGCGGAAATGTTGTAGGTCCGTGTGCTCAGATTTGGGTGCACGTTAAAGAACCCCAGGTGATTAAAATTCCCGGAGCCCTCCACTACGGCGTCTCTCATAATCATAGGGTGGTTTTGGGACGTTAAACCCCACAAAGCAATCAATCGATCAAATACAAACACATGCACAACTACGTAAACTTCACGAAAGAAAGTCGCAGCTTTGCCGCAAAGGCGAAGCAATGAATGCGATAGCAACAAATTGGAAGGTCAAGCGCAGAATGACAAGCAGATCGATACGTGCCCCGCGTTTCTCACGCACAAATGACGCATAAAACGTACTCACAGGTGCAGATGAACGCGAATAAGCGTTTTAGTTGTTACTTCGCTGTGTCTGAAAAGCGCACCCTTTTCGCAAACGGAGACTGTGGTACAATTGCAGTGACCTTTGTGCTCCCGATAACTGCAATAGAATCGCTCCCGTGAAAGCCCAAGGCCAGCCAAGACGTACGATTGTCCCCACCGCGAGATAAGCGCGCGCGTTAGCGTCCGCCCTGCTCCTCCTTCGTAGCGCAAAGTATGCGTGGGATATGAGAGCGCGCGCCGCCGCATCGTGATGATGTGGCGACGCGCGCTTATTGCCCCATCTTGTTGGTAATGTTGAAGTTAATTCCTCCTAAGATGTCCTTCGCCAGCAAAAAGTGGTAGATATAAATAGCTTGCCGTTTGAACGTTGAAGGAGGTACTCCTTCATGGCTCTGTGGTTCCACGCTTGATTCCGCGCGCTGGACTCTCGGAATCATTTTTCTTCCTTGCGTTTTCATATATACAAATACGTATACATATACGGTGAGTGATGGCGATCATGACGCCGATGCCGGCGGCAAAATCCAGACGAGAGTGTTCATATAATTGCTATTGCAATAAAAAAATTCTGGCTGTTTTTCTCTTGGCTAGTACTGCTGGAAAGTGCCTCAAAGCAGGTGCATGAATGTTTTTTTTTAGTTTTTTAGCTCCTTACGGCTTAGCTGTGGCGAGAAAGCTGTCGAAGATAGTCTTGCACAAACTATTAGTATCGCGTATGTACTTAGCATTTTAATTTGGGAAACCGCGGGCTTCGCCAACTGCGTTAACATGGTGGTGGGATGGTAGAAGAAGGGGGCTTGCGATGTCTACTTTCCACAAAAGCTACCGCTAATATTGGAGCCCCCTACTACTGCATCTCAGAACACTATCATCATAATCAGCCTGACTACGTCCACTGCAGGACAAAGGCCTCTCCCATGTTCCGCCAGTTAACTCGGTCCTGTGTTTGCTGCTGCCAATTTATACCCGCAAACTTCTTAATTTCGTCTGCCCACCTAACTTTCTGTCTCCCCCTAACCCGCTTGCCTTCTCTGGGAATCCAGTTAGTTACCCTTAATGACCAGTGGTTATCTTGTCCACGCGCTACATGCCTGGCCCATGTCCATTTCTTCTTGATTTCAACTATGATATCCTTAACCCCCGTTTGTTCCCTAATCCACTCTGCTCTATTCTTGTCTCTTAAGGTTACACCTACCAGTTTTCTTTCCATTGCTCGCTGCGTCGTCTTCAACTTAAGCTGAATTCTCTTTGTAAGTCTCCAGGTTTCTGCTCCGTAGCTAAGTACGGGCAAGATACAGCTCTTATATACCTTCCTTTTGAGGGATAGTGGCATTCTACATGTCATGATTTGAGAGTGCTTGCCGAATGTGCTCCACCCCATTCTTATTCTTCTAGTTATATTAATCTCTTGGTTCAGCTCCGCGGTTATTACCTGCCCTAAGTAGACATAGTCTTCTACAACTTGAAGTGGACTATTACGTATATCGGAGCGCTGCTCTCTTCCGAGGTTGTTGTACTATACTATTGTTTTCTGCAGATTAATTTTAAGACCCACATTTCTGCTCTCATTGTCTAATTCCGTAATCATGAGTTGCAATTCGTCCCATGAGTTACTCAGCAATGCTATGTCATCGGCGAAGCGCAGGTTATTAAGGTACTCTCTATTAACTCTTATCCCTAACTGTACCATTCTAGGCCTCTGAAAACATCCTCTAAGCACGTTGTAAATAGCATTGGGGAGATTGTGTCCCCTTGCCTTACACCCTTCTTGATTGGTATTCTGTTGCTTTCATTATGAAGCACTATGGTAGCAGTTGATCCCCTGTAGATTTCTTCCATGATGTTTATGTATGCTTCGTTGACGCCCTGATTCCGCAGTGTCTGCATGACTGCTGATATTTTTACAGAATCAAGCGCGTTCGCGTAATCCATGAAGGCTATGTATAGTGGTTGGCTATATTCTGAGCATTTCTCTATAACCTGATTGATAGTATGAATGTGGTTGATTGTTGAGTAGCCTGTTCGAAATCCTGCTTATTCCTTTGGTTGATTTAACTGTAATGTTTTCTTGTGTTAGTAATTACCTTTGTAAATAGCTTGTATACTACGGAGAGCAAGCTGATCTGCCTGTAATTCTTCAAGTCCTTGTCATCTCCTTTCTTATGTATTAAGATGATGTTGGCAGAACCCTATATCAGCTTTTTAATCCAACTATACTCCGACCTTGACCTTTTACAGCGCGGCACGTGGCTTGCAGGTCTGTCATTGTTGCAACTCTGGAAGCACGTGGTGGTCTTCGCAGTTTTATCGCCTGATCTCTTTGATAAATGGGAAACATGCGAGTCCAAATACGACAAGTCGATTCATGTGCCATAAAAAAAATGAGTACAAAACTGCGTTGCTAGTTCGGAATTATATATGGTAGAGATCTCAAATACACCTCATCTAGCGGCTGCATTCACGAAATCTACTACCTCAAGGGCTGCGACAATGAAGATAATAACAGCGGGGGGGGGGGGGGGGGGGTCAACGAGGGTTTGATGCATATAATGTCACCAAACGCTGACATTTGAAAGAACTCCTTTAACCCATATATGGGTAATTTCTGGACAATATTTGACGCCAGGTTCGAAAAACCTGTGGATACTGATTTGCACAGGGATCAAAATCTGAAAAGCCGATTGGGAAATATGGAGTTCTTGCCCTACAATGATGTTGCTACCGATAACGACCGCATGGAGTGCGGGACCACTCTCGTGTGTGTAGCTTACCCAATACGTAACAAAGAAAATCATTCGAATACTATTGAGCAGAGTCACCTAGCTTTGTTTCAGGCGAAGCCGCGGGCTGCGTGTTCACATATATATATATATATATATATATATATATATATATATATATATATATATATATATATATATATATATATATATATATATATATATATATATATATATATATATATATATATATATATATATATTTATAAGAAAAAGAAAAGTGGGTGAAAAATAACCAGCCGTGAGCAGGAATCGAACCTACGACCTTCGAATAACGCGTTCCATGCTCTCGAGGATCGAACGCGTTATTCGAAGGTGGTAGGTTCGATTCCTGCTCACGGCTGGTTATTTTTTCAGCCACTTTTCTTTCTTCTTATTTACATTCCATTGGTTCTAATAACTTACCCTGTACATTACTTGGCATTGCTGTCTGTTAGATCTCATTAATATTGTGTCAAAACACGGAAAAGCGAGCCCTTAGGTATACACTTCATATATATATATATATATATATATATATATATATATATATATATATATATATATATATATATATATATATATATATATATATATATATAATTTGTTTTGAAAGGTCTGATGAAGTATTGAGCTATGGGACGAGGTGGAGAAAAAAATGACTATAAATTCAAAACTACCGCTTCGAGCTTTCTTTTTTCTTTTTTTTACGTTCGCAGTCGTTTTTATGTGAAAATGTAGCGGCGAGAGAGGAAGAGACGTGAGACGGCGTCCAAGGCGGCCGATGGGGCCGTGCCGATCTCGCCACTTTATTCTACGCCCGAAGCGGAGCCACGTCAGATACCAGCGTCCGCCACGCCAGGCGTGTCAGCTCGTTCTCATTCTCGCGCAGCTCGAGCTATCATACGCTGCGCGAGAGGCGTGGCGCGGTGATTGAGAAATGATGATGATGATGATGATGGCGCTACAGGGCTCCCCCCCTAGCGCTTTGCGCGATTTGAAAACATATGAAAAAGAAAGAGACTATATACATGAACGAAAATCCGCAAGGTGTCCGTTTAGGAAGTCCAGTTTGTGAACATTTATGGGCCATCCGTAAGCAGTGTGTCTCCGGTGGGCGACTCTGGGAGAAGCGCAAGGGACGAAGAAGGAAGTGCCGGGTCGCTGTGTTCATAGGCACGTCCATCCCACAATTACGCGGTGGGACCATTCGAATGCGCACCCGCCGTTTCGAGTAGACGCGGCTGACAAACGTGCCCACAGCTGGAACTGTGGACAGGCGCTGAAGAGCTCGCGCCGGCAATGTGGGCGAAATAGTGTGAATGGTCGGAACGCACCCATGATGACCGAGCACTGAAGTTTCACAGCCACAGCGGGGTCTCCGACAGCGCACAGGGGGCCGAGCCTGCTGTCGACAAGGAGCAACGTCGCGGTCGTGCTGGTGCGGACGTCTCTGTCGATGAAACACCGGCCTCCGCCTAGCACTGCGACCGGCATGCCGGGGCGTGCGGCCGAGTCGACGGATGCGGAAACGCCGTGCATTGCGGCTAGTCATGTGCACGGCAAGTGGTTGGCCCTTGCGTCGGGAAAACCTCGTAGGTGTTTGCGCCGTCTTGAAGGCCAAAGCTGCAACGCACGGCTGCATAGCAGGACGCTTGAAAAGGGGACGTTGTGTTTTACGGCGAACGCGATGATTTCTTCTGTGCGCTGTCAAGTGTGTTAGACAGGCAGTAGGATTGGGCGTCGTCGCTCGTGTCACCAACGACCCCGCGTTGCGGACACACGTCTGGTAGTTGCCGTCCAGCGTCAAAGGCTCCGAGGGATGGTTGTGGAGCCCAGAAGTCGTGGCCTGGGGGTTGAATGGCGTGCCCGTGCTCGTCGCGGCAGCCTGGTGGTTGTCCGCCTGCACGGGTGGTACAAAACGTGCGGTCTGTCTGGCAGCATCCCGGAAGTTCGGTCGTAGCATGTCACGGGCAGGAACTTCAGCTGCGGGAGACGTTGAGGTAGGTGATAGTGGCTGCTTGCAAGACGTACGGCGCGTTAAGGCCGGTTGAGAGTCATCTTCGGACACCGTCGACGGCGATGCCTCCGCGATTGGGGGGCGAATAGCAGGCACGGCGATGTCCGTAGTTGCGGCAGGCTCCAAGGCGTGCGGCGAGGTTGCCGTCGTGAAGACTGACCTGCCTGAGTTGTCTGGGGTGGAGGAAGACGTGCAAGTGGCAGGCACGAGTGACAGACCTGCGTTCGCGGGCTCCAAGGGGACGCTTCTCTCGGTGCTGAGACCAGTCGAAGTGGGAGCGTCGTCTACCTGGTCGTCGTGCTCAGGTGCAGATTTGGATCTTCGTGCGACTATATCTGAGGTAGGGGGAGTCGTAGCAGGGGTAGCGCGGTCGCGGTCAATGGATGGTTGCGGGCTGGTTGGTAGTGCGCGCTGCGACGCAGTCGAAACCTGTAAGTCGCGGGTGAACGGCAGCGGGTGGTAGGTGAGGCCATGTCTGGCAAGCACCGCCGAGCAGAGGTCATCGTAAGGCTGCTGGCTGGAGGTTGAAGTGCCAGAGAGATGACGCAACTCTACCGGAAGGGCGTCTTGAAGAATGGCGTGCATCAGCAGCTGGTCCGTGATGCCATTCACCGCAAGAACGGCGTCGAGCTGCATAAACCATACCTTGGGGTAAGTTGATTGGTACGGCGGCACTGGTGGGCAGAGTTGCGGGAACATGGCCGCGGGCCGCTCGGCGAAGGGCGTGTTCTCCGGGTCACCAATGTAGCGTCCGGGTCACCAATGTAGCGACGAGAGAAGAGGAGACGTGAGACGACGTCGAAGGCGGCCGATGGGGCCGAGCCGATCTCACCGCTTTATTGCAGGCCCGAAGCGGAGCCACGTCAGATACCAGCGTCCGCCACGCCAGGCGTGTCAGCTCGTTCTCATTCTCGCGCAGCTCGAGCTATCATACGCTGCGCGAGAGGCGTGGCGCGGTGATTGAGAAATGATGATGATGATGATGATGGCGCTACAAAAACTTGTAAGCGCGCGGATGATTTAATCGCTACTAGCGGTTCGTAAAGCGGCCCAGACGTCGGTCAAATAAATCAGTGCTGCAGTCGGTCGTCGTAACGAACAAAATGTAGGCGCATGTGTCGACTTAACATTATACAAAGCGTTATGGCACAAAATGAAGCAGCTATCTGCGCTTGTGATTGGTCGCATTCCCCCCCATCACCCAACGCTCATTTAAATATTGTTATCGAAGACACATGCATCACGGGTAAGGGTTTATCCAGCATATTGGTTTTGGGGTTGTTGCCAGGACGCGTGGGATGGTGACAAGGTGGTGGTGGAGTCTGTAAGATGGATAGACAGAGGGAGGGGGGGTGTCTGGAGTAACTTTTTGGGAAGTGTAGAGACCCTTTGGAGGTGGGTGCAGATGTTGTGTGAAAGAGAATGGGCGTTTTCCTGCGACAACGACGTGTTTTTTGTATATATTCGACGTCGCCCTATATAAAAACTTTATGTTTGTAGGTTCTTTAACGACCCCAGGTTTTGGTCGAACCCTGTTGGCGTTATAAAATAGCAGAGGCCGTAACAGCTACGTCATAAGGCTGTGAAGTGTCGCTTATGCGGGGAGTTTTACAGTATAACGGTATTTCACAATGTCCAGCCACGGCCGCCGAATGCACGCGCTTGCATTATGTGGCCGTGTTTCGGTAAGTAAAGGAGAGGTTCGTTTGTGGAGTCCAGAATAGCGGTATAAATTTAGTGAGCTATCAATGCAATATACCATAGCTGCGTCTACAAGGTTGTAGCTTACGTTAAACGTCAGTGCTTACGCCAGTGCTCACGTGCGTAATGCACCGCAACAAACACGTCAGGAGGTTCTTTACTATCGAGCCACGGGTTTTACCTGGATCACTTACGCATTAGTCAAGCGCGCTTTAATTTCTTTATTTCTTTATTTGTTCACGCATTCTATACAGTCTTGCAGATTTGGTTTCTGTGTGATTCTAAACAGAACGCGCATTCGTTCACGTTGGCGAAGGAGTTTAACGCAAATACCAGTGCATGGTGTGGCAGTACACGTTTAGGATGCTCGACTTTCATACGTGTTTTCAGAAGTTTGAGCTCCGTATATTCATTCTGGCCTTTGCAATGTAAGAGTACTTCCTGCACTCTTCATCTTCCTTTATATCTTACCTTTTTTACCGGAATGAATCACTTTGTTCGTTCCGCATAAGGTGGTTATGAGCACTTCGCAGAATTTTGTGTTCTTTAAAAATACATAGAGTGACTGAAGGCTGCGCTCTGGGCCATAGCGCAGCCCCGGACCGCTGCTTTAAGCGGAGTGAATCTTCCCAGGCCGGGAGTGATCAGAATTTTTCCCGAAAGCGCATTCCCCCCCCCCCCACCCCCCCTGCCTATATTTCGCGATCTTGCTGCGACATGCGAATTCAAACTTTTCCTCTGGTCGGTGTTCGTGTTCCTCAGATGCGGACGTGCTGCGAAAGCGAATAGGCGCATTGCATTTGAAGCTGCTTGGGATTAGATCTCCCAACTGCGTCTGAAAGTGTGTTGTATACTTTGACGAAGCGGGTTCACACGGGCGTCTTTTATAACATGCGCACGTAGCGCACGTGTCTGTGTATGGTTTCAATCGACTCCCAATATGCCCTCGTGTAAGTAGGCGAACGTTTCGCGAGAAGGCTCAGCAACGCACGCGGACATCCACAGAAAGAACTACGATTGCGTAAGCTGGGGTTGGGTCGGATATCGGGGAATACCGGACCGCTCCGATAGAACAACAGGGCAGTGCCATAGTTCCGCACTCATTTTTGCAGATCGTCCTAACAACCTCCCGGAGGAAACGCTTGAGAATGAGCGCACGATTGGCACAGTCCTCGCGACGCATTTTCTATGTGGCCTACAGTCCGCGCCGCGTCCGTCTGTTCATCAGCTCATAACGCGTGCCTTGAGAGATCTGTATACTGTGACATGGCTATGGCACAAACACACGAAAGAAGTTCACGTGCCTACTTCACTCCGGTCGTCAGCTTCTCATGTCGATCGTGGCCCTGATCACCAGCGAGCCGTCGCGAATGTAATCGCCGAGTCGCTCGACCGCCATGAAGGCAGAGAACCCGCAGGCGTGGTCGTTGCGCATTGTCTTTGGCCTGTGGAAGGCCTCGAGCGGACACCGTGCGTGCGTCGGGTCCACGGTCTTGGAGAGGTCCGCCCGGCCACTCGCCGTATCGACGACGGCTAGCGTGATGACGTGCGGGAAGGGCCACTTCAGTACGGCGTCGTGCCTTCCCTTCCAGAGCGTGAAGTAGATGCCCAAGACGCTCTGGTCGTCGTTGCTGGCTAGAGTCTGCAACGGCGTCGTCACCTTGTTGAGTACCAGGCTCATCCTTAGGGCGTAGCCCTGGTTTCCCGTGTAGAAGATGGGACTTTCGATTTTGGCGAAGCCAGCGTTCTGCAGCAGGTTCACCTTGGCGGGCGCATCCTTGAGTTCCCAGAGGTACTCCGAGACGAGTGCGTTGTTCCGCACAGTGACGGATGCCACGTGACTTGCGTACTCTTTGAGGAACACGCGGAACCGTACGCGGATGGCACCGTCGCGTACGTAACCTCCGTTCAGGAGCGCCGCGTGGCTCGCCATGCGGCTCTCGCCACAGCTCCACTCGGCCAGTTCTTGAGTGGGCTTCTGAAGTGCTATGTCCGGGCAGCCGGACGCCGCGAACGTCGTGTGCACTATGTCAGTCGAGGAGTCTTCCTTCTGGTCGACAATCACCATTTCGTACTTGTGCGTGAATGGCCACTCGAGCACGTCGTCGTAGGCGCCTCGCGTGAAGACTACGTACAGGCCGACATAACCGGACGCCTTCTCAGGGTAAAGGCGCAGCATCACGCGGTAGCCTCCGTTGGTCAGGTAAAACTTGTCGCTGTCTACAAACTGTGCGTTGCCGAGCTTTGCCTGTGCCACTTTTTCCTTTATGTCCGGGACGAGCCAGTCGTACTCGGCGACGACACTGTCGTCCCGAAACACCAGTCTTGCCATGTTTGGTGGTTCGATCTCCTCCATGTAGACGACTACCTTGACGAGTAGGCTTCCGTAGCGTATGTACTTGCGATTGTAAACTTCGTCATAGGAGATGGCACTAGAGGACCCACACGCGTCGTTGCGTCCGAATGGCCTCCAGAAGGAGCCGACGCACGCTTCGTTCTTGATGTACGGGTTATTTGGATCCACGGCTACCACCACATCATTGCCCCTTTTTCCGTGCTGCTGATCGATGATGATGAGGTCGAAGCGCTTCACGAAGGGCCACTGTGCCAGTGAGTCGTAGCCGCCTTCTAAAAGCGTGAGGAAAATGCCTATGCTGCCGTTCGTATAATTCTGGAACTTGAGCTGCATCTGCATGAGATAGCCCTGGTGCCTGGTGTAGAACCGCTCGCTCAGCAGGTTCGAAGGCCTACCTGAAGTAGCAAGGGCGATTTTCCTTTCCACGCTGGGCACTTTCCAGACGTACTCGGCTACCAGGTGACGATCCTTCACCGACACAGAGGCAAAATTTGGCATCTGGTCAAGGATGGCCGTGAAGCGTAGTAGAATCTTGCCATCTTTCTTGAAATTGCTCCGCTCGAGGGCGCTAAATGAGACGAGTTTGCGGAAGCCGCACGGTGTGTTGGGCTGGAACTGCGGTTTGGTGAACGCGCTGAGCGGGCAGACACCCGAGGTCGGGTCGATCACGCCTTTGCGGTCGGCGGTCAGGAAGCCCGCTGACTGATCTACTATGGACAGCTCGAAGCTGTACGACAGCGGCCACTCTAGCGTGTCGTCGAACTCTCCGGGAATGACGACGGCGAAGAGTCCCAGGTGTTCGTCCTCCGAGTGGAAGGTCAGCTGGAGCACCATCAGGTAGCTCTCGCTGTTTATGTAGAAGAGGTCACTCGTCAGCGGCTGTAATTCACCTTTGCGGGCCTGCTTGATCTTGGCGTCGATGTCGTCCACGGCCCACTGAAACTCGGAGACGAGCTGGTGACCGCGCATGTAGGCCTTGGCCCTCTTGGGAATGGCGCCCTTGTCCTCGAGGAATATGCTGAGTCGCACCTGGAGGGTGTCGTCGGACACATACCCGAGCAGCTTGCTGTGCGGAATGAGGAAAGACTTGCCGCACCCTTCGACGCCGTCGTTCCTGCGCTCGGTGGGTCGTTGAAACTGTTTGCGCAGTCGGCAGATGGCCGTCATCGGGTTCATGGAGACGTGAGCGTCCTGTCCCAAACCCGACGGGTCGACCACGGTGATGTTGAAGCGGTACTGGAAGGGCCACTCGAGTGCGTCGTCGTAGCGGCCGCGCAGGATGGTGAACCAGACGCCCATGTAGGGTACCCCGTTGGACGGATTGATCCTGCCGAAGGACAGTCCCAGCCGCACTCGGTAGCCGGGCTTGCCCGTGTAGAAGTCGGGGCCCGCCAGGTTGACTCCGTGCATGACAGACGAGCGCTGCAGGAGGGCGTACATGTCGCGCACACTCCACTCGTACTGGGACAGGTAGGTGCCATTGTGCGTCTCCTTGACCTGCGAGTAACGGTCGGGATCACCTGCGAAGCGTGGGGGAAAAAGCAGGAAGAAATAGGTTTGATATAATATGGTCAGCGATTTATATATGCCGGCTAAATTCTCTGCTCTTCAATAAAGAGTTATCCTTCTCTCCCTTTTTCACAGTGCTAGTTCTGTATAAGCTTTTGCCTTATTGTATACTGTCGTCTGTAAAAAAGTGATGGTTGCTGGACGCTTTCCAACCCCATTTTTCAGGCTTTTTGTTCACTTCCCACAACATCATTGTGATTCTCATGTTGAAAAATAAGACAAACAGCTGAACTGAATGCTCGCTTGGAAACTATAATTTCACATCGTCATAACACACGACCGCAGGAATCTCTCTAGCGGCTGGCTTATAATGTTTACTACCTTATTGAACTATTCAAAGATGACGGTATTTCGATTGTGATACCGCTGATTGTGCCAAAGCGCTTGTCATTAATAGTCCCAAGTATACAGTCTTCTGAATTCAAGATAAATGGTATAATCATTATGCCATTTGTATTGAATTCACAGGCAGTATATTTGAAAAATATAAACCAGGGGTCACAAATACGTGGGCCGGCGACCTTTCGCTATCGGCGCAAATGATATTCTTCGTACCGTATTTTTTTATGACTTTGTGACTGTTTGTTACAGGACACCATTTTCTCACCTATTATGATTGTTAATGCCTCGCTACACAGACAGAGCTGGTCTTAGTGATTTTTTTTTGTGGTCTACCCCATGAGGTCACTTTTTGTTGAAACATTACTTCGGAAGAGATGCTGTACACTTAAAGGGCCAGTCAACAGGCTCCGGAACGCGAAGGAAAAGCTCGCGCATCTTTCGTACGCCTCACCAACCTTCTTCCACGCGCAGTGACGTCAACTCGGCGATCGGCGACGTAGACTAAGTTTCTCTTTATTGATACCTGGTTTAGACCAATCGACGAGCTGCGTGCTACGTTACGTCGTCGATCGCCGAGTTGACGTCAGTGCGCGTTGAAGAAGGTTAGCCACGCGCAGGAAAGATGCGCGAGCTTATCCAGCGCGTTTCGGAGCCTGTTGACTGGCCCTTTAATGGTCGGCGTCCATATTTTTACTCATTGTAGAGATTTACTTATTGTATATTGGCAGAAAACAGTGCTTTGCGATAAGTGGAGAGACGCTAAAAGTTTTAAAGGAGTATCTCTATTTAGGACAGGTAGCCAAACCATGAGAGTGAAATAACTAGAATAAGGATGGGGTGGATCACATTCGGCAAGCATTCTCAAATCATGTATGGTAATCTACCACTAACCTTCAAGAGGAACGTATATAGCAGCTGTGTTTTGCCGGAGCTTACCTACGGAGCAGAAACCTGGAGGCCTATTAAGAGCGTACAGCTAAATTGAGCGAGCGATGGAAAGAAAAATGATAGGGGTAACCTTAAAAGACAAGAAGAGAGCAGAGTGGGTCAGGGAAGAAATCGGGGTTAAGTATAACATAGTTGAAATTAAGAACAAGTGGACATGGACCGGGCATGTAGCGCGTTGGCAGGATAACCGCTGGCCATTAAGGGTAACTGACTGGATTCCCAGAGAACGCAAACGCACGAAGGGGAGACAGAAAGTTAGAAGGGCCGACGAGATAAAAAAATTTCGCAGGTACAACGTGGTAGCAGAAAGCACAAGACCGGGTTGATTGGCTGATCATGGGAGAGGCCTTTGCCGTGCAGTGGGCGTAGTCACGCTGATGATGATGATGAGAGATACGTATAGCCATGTCTCTCGATTTCTCACGGCAAATCCTCTCGAGAAATGGCCGATATATGAGATTACAAGACATGGGAAAGGCCCCCCCCCCTTTTTTTTTTTCGAATGGCGACGTTAGCGCTGACGTTTCGTTCATACATGGTATGTATGTGTGTTCTCATCCTTCATTATGTATACGTGCGAAACGTCAGCAGCAGCAGACGTATTAAGTTTACTACCTAATTAAACCGTTCAAAATGTCGGCTTTTTGAATGTTTTCTGACATAATAGGGAGCGTCATACATGTCATGACGCTGACTTTGCGCCCCCCCCCCCTCCTTGTGTCGCATTGCCCCCTCCATATTCTGTCCTGTCAGGCCAGTGTTGGGCTGACTTTCCCCGCCCCGCTGTTAAGTGACTAGGAGGAGCGGTTAGAAATCGCCGCCCCCCTTCTTACCACCCCCACTTGTGCGTGCGTATGGCACGTGATGAACATGAACTCCATCTTTTCAGCTAGTGCTGTAGCAAGAACACCCACCAGGACTCGAATAGACTTACTATTGTTAATATTGCTTATTAATTATCGCAACCATCCATGCGAACACCTTCATGGATCGCCATGACATAAGCGTAACCCCTGTTTGAAGGGCATGGATTCGCGCTCGTAAGTAGGTCCCTATAACCCTCATATCTTTACCTGTAGTAACATCTTATAGGTTATTTTTTGCGTGATTCAACGTTCCCATTGCTTGGCACGTAAGGATGGTTCCGACGACAGGTCGGGGCTCACCTGTGCTGCAAGTGGCGCAGAGAAGAAGGGAGACTCCTACTGTGAGGCACCAGCGCAGAGCACCTGTGAAAAGAATAACTTTCTGTAGACGGAACCAAAAGCACATGACTACATGCCCTGTTCATCGGGAACATTATTTTCATCTGTGCCTTATCAGCTTGTTACCATAACTTTCCGCTGGCCTGTAAGAGCTCAGAAACTTCAACCGAATAACTGATTTTTACACTTCTATAAACAACTCAGATATTGGTTTCAGCTCAGAGGCTCAGTTTTCTCGTTTTGCCGGGGTAAAACTTATGGAAGAGAGGAAGGTTTTAGCCATCGTCTGAATCAACGTTACTAGACTACGTAATGTAATAAGTTAATAACGTTACATGGTCTAGGTTCTCCTCTTCCCCACTTTCGAGGACGGAAGTAGGGCAGCCGGGGGTGAATAGAAATGAAGGTTACTGTGCTAAACACATAAGCGGGCTCGTTGAATAGATGCATGACAACGTGCGACCACCGTTAAACGCAGGTTTGGGTGAGAGGGCGAAAAGACACGGACAGGGAGAGAGAGAGAATGAAATGAGAGAAAGGCCTGGAGGTCAACTATAATTGTAGCATACGGTTTGCTACCCTGCATCAAGGAGAAATGGGGAAAAGAAGGCTTCGAACGGAAAGGTTGCGAAAGCAATATTGCCTACCCATAGCTGACTCCCTCACTTGTGTTGTCGGTTCACTACTGGGAGGTTATGGTCTGTTGATGATATGTGGCACGTACTGTATAGCATCAGTGGCTCACGACTCTGTGGTTTACGTAGTTGACTTCTTGAGAAGAAGGCTGGCGTTTTTGATTCTTGATGGCCGCTTTCTGATGGGATGAAAATTCCCTTGTGCTATAAATGTACGTCAAGTACTCCAGACGGCTCAAGTTAATGAGGAGCCTTTCAACTGCGTTACTGTAAGCTACAGAGCAGCGTCATAATAGCCTGTTAGGACCGGAAAGTCGATCGATCGAATAATCAGTCAATCAACCAATCGATCAATCAGCCTGCTTATAACGTCGATAACTCTAGTGTCCAGCTAATTGGAAATAGGAACACGACCACATCATAAAAGTCAAACTTTCAGCAGGAATAAAAAAGGATGCTCGGCAGCTTTATATTGTCTGGTTTTATAACATTCTCCACTGTTTTTTTTTCGCTTGGCCGTTGTACGACCGATACAATTGCTCAGACTGTTTTTCGAGATGCTGGGGCTGCTGGGCTTGATTCAATATTTGCCGTGTCGCGATGGGGAATACCTTGTGAACCCGCATGTGGTTCTATCTCGAGTGAGCGTGGCTTCAGCAGCCATTCGTCTCCCGCTGGCCACAGAGGTCACGGCTGTTTTGTGGCACGCTGCGCTATACATGTCAGCACAGCCGGCAGGCGTGATCACCCGCAGCTCGCTTATTAGCGTGGCGTGTTTCGGAAAGCTGGCAGCCACCGCTGTCGCTTTGAGCCTCGAAGGCTCCCGTCGTCCATCCAACGTATCTCGCCTCTAGAGCGTGATTTCAGACATAGCTGGCTGACACGTGCGTCTTCATTGAGAAGAATTGGCGCATGCGCACTTCGATATGCTTCCTTCACCGCAGATATACTGCTTAGTGGCCAAGCGAGCGGGATCGTGGGAAAAAACTGGTTGTACGTCTTGAACGGTGGGATGGAAGCGTTCAAAGGGCGTCGTTGAATGAGATGCCGACTGGACCCCTGCGGGGGTTCTCGGACGCGGCACCACGCCACCGGAGAGAATCGCTCGTGGAGTTTTTCGAAACGATCCTTGGCGGCTGATGCGAGAGAAATCGTTCGAGACGCTCGAGCCTCCTTTCAGCGGCGCGCTGTAAGTACTCACTCATGAAAGATTGAGAGGACTCTATACATTTAAAAGCGTGATAACCTTACGCGCATAATAAGTAGGCTGAAAGTTGCTCAGCATGAGAAGGTCGTCGTATCACGTTGAATTCGTTGTTTTCTATTTAATTCATACACATTTTACTCGAAAGATGTCGCATGTTACGGAGGGCAGTCGATCCAAAGTATATATATGGCGAATAAATATAGGGAGCATGCAACTGATTCTCTAGACTGTGGAGCTAGCAGGCGTCATATTTAAATATAGCTAGAGGACATGCGAGATTGTTTTAATTGTGCAGAACAAGAATGACTCCTGATAAGAGCACTACTTCGATGCTCAGCAAGATTACTCTGCACGTCATCTTGTTGAGTCTTCGCGCTGTGGCAGCGTTTCTTGTTGTGAGCCAACGGACCTGACTATATACAGTTGGAATCACATGAGTCTGGAACAGCGAATTAGTCGCATCAGCCGCAGTTTTTTTTTCTTTCCCACAAAAACGGAGTGTGTTTCAGACTGTACTTTTTAAAACAGTCTATATCTCGTATATAAAACGCTTTCGCTCTTGTGGCCTGTGCTAACTTTAATGGTATAAAACTGCATTGATAGAATTAAAACGAGGGTGAATGAGGAAAACATTTCTTTATTGCAGTGCAGTGTATAGGCATCATCTGACATTGTGATACAGGTACAAATGTCCCAATAAAGACGGTTGTAGGCAGGGAGACACGATCTCCTGAGTACCGCGTGCTCACAGGAGGTTTTCATGGCCATAAATCTGGATGTGTTAGGAATACTAGTTAATGGAGTGTACCCTAATAACCTACGATTCATTGATGATATTGAATTGATGAGTAACTCAGAGGAAGAACTGCAAGTCATGATTACTGAATGGGGCAAAGAAAGCAGGACAGCAGGTCTGAAAATTAATATGCACAAAACCGAAGCGAAAAAGTGTGGGATGAGAACAGTGCTACACGATAGGTTGTGAATCACTTAATACTGCAAAGGTATATGTCTATTTAGAACAGGTAGCAACTATTGATCCGAGCCTTGAGAAAGAACCAAGTAAAATAATAAATATGTGGTGGAGCACATTCAGGATGCAATCTCGAAGCAAGAATGGTAGCTAACGTGGTTGCTTGGGCGAGTTGGTACGACATGAACACTTAAAAAAAACAGCGCCAATAACGAGGGACAAGAGAAAGAAGGAGACAGACAGCGGCACTGACTTACAACAAGATTTATTTGCTAGAACCGCACAATATATACTTGGGCAGTATCTGACAAAAAAAGAGAAAAATACAAAACAAACAAAACAGAATCCACCTAACAACCACGTAGTCATCTCCACAACGCACCATGAACAACACGTGTACCAACGTTCCGAAGGAAATCTATTTCTTTTAGTGATAGCGCAATCGAAGGCCTGCTGACACATGCACTGCCCAGACTTTCTATTTCTGAAGCCTCATAAATTTCACGTATCATCTGGTCCCGATGACGCCTAATGACAGTACAAAGCTGAAAATCAGGGACACAACTGCAGTCTCGGCAATGAATGCCGAGATGGCCCGAAACTGTAGAGGAGACGTTGTGAGCGTGCTCTTTCAGCCGCTCATTTAAACACCTGCCTGTTTGGCCGATGTACCACTTGCCGCAGGACAGGAGTAGAGATAGAGAGTACACTACCCCTTCCATGCATTGCCCAAGTATATATTGTGTGGTTCTAGCAAAGAAATCTTGTTGTAAGTCAGTGCCGCTGTCTGTCTCCTTTCTCTTGTCCCTCGTTATTGGCGCTGTTTTTTTAAGAATGGTAGTTTGTCAATATTCCTCTAAAGGAAGTATATCACTGCTGCAACTTACCGGTACTTTAGCAGTAAATTTGAGGCTTACAAAGAGGTTTTCAACTTAAACGGAGGAAGATGCAGCTAGCAAAGGAAAATAAAATAAAATAGGCGTAACCTTAAGGAACAAGAAGAGAGCGTAATGGGTCAGGGAACAAACAGGTGTCAAAGACATCGAACTCAAGAAGAAATGAACATGGGCAGCGCGTGGAGCGCGTAGGCAAGATAACCGCCGGCCATTACTAGTGACCGACTGAATTCTCAGAGAAACTAAATGCTCGAGGGGAAGACAAAGTTCGGTGCGCAGATGAGATTAAGAATTTTCCGGGTGTGACGTGGCCGCATCAAGCATAGTGTCAGGTTGAATGACGGAACATATGGGAGAGACCTTAGCCCTGTAATAGGCTTTGTCAGGCTGATGATAATATAAATGCGATGGAGACAGGGAGGGTTCCTATTCTGGGATGGCAATCTGTGAAACAGCCTGGGCTCATTGCACTGGACGGAGCGCTCTACAGGCTTCGGGTGGAATTGACTTCGCCTCCTGCACTGCCGAGACTGTTCCTTCTCGCCGGTGCTGGTTTGTAGACATAGTGACAACGTGGACTGGAACGAGTTAAACCGTGCCTTTGTTGGATGCTGCCCTTGCAGTAACCGTGGCTTAAATTCTAATGCCCTTGGCGAACAAAAAAGAAAAAGCCACAAGATGATCACGGAGTGTGACTGTTTGGCCGTCAGCTTCTGTAACGTCTTCGTATATACGTGCACCGCCTATACCGCTCTTTTAACTATACCGCGTGTAATATACGCGCTCATTTTTGTCCTTTATAGAAACCGTCACTGCTTTCTCGAAATGAAGCCCGCTTTACGCAGTCAGACGTCGTTCTTGAGCCACCATGTAAGGCTTCGCCAAAGTAATTGCCCCGCATTAGCATACGAACGCGTGCTTCGGACGCAATCCGCCGGGAAACGCCGCATGGGACGGCGTGGTCTCGTTTGCGCGTGCGCCGCTAATGAATACCGACTCTCGGCTTCTCGGATGACTCATGACTGTTGCTCTTTCACTTCCAGTAGTTTTGGTTTGACGTGTTTTTGTTGTTTTCTTATGTCCGTCCGATTCAGTGTCGTCTACGTGAGACCTCGCAGTAATAGAGTGAGAAAGATGCCACAGAACTCATTTCGCGATGAATGCGTGGTTAGCGCTGCCTCGCGAATCGTCCACGGGGAGCTCTCTTGCAAGCCGGGGTCCTCTTTAAGTGGACCTGGAAGAAAGCGCGTTTAAGAAAGAAGGTGTCGAATAAGATTTCGCAAGCTGTTGTGTCTCGTGGGAGTCCACTCGCCCGGCCTCGTTTCGTTAGTTTTTATGTCGCAGTGGTTTGCTTTCTCACTCAACCATGAATGGTTGTCTTTTTTCTTCTTTTTTTCAGCGTCGGTTTATGCACGCTTTCACATGAGGGTTCAGCAGGCTCGATTTTAAATGCTGCAGAAATTGAAAGAACTGCTTGTTTACGTCACTCAACGGTACCACTCAGTACTTAACTGGCGGAATATATACGCGCTGCGTTTAAATGCAATGCATACAAAGAAAAAGGGAACACTGTGTTGAATGCAAATGATTGGCATCTTACCAGTCAGTATTATGGAGAAACCTTTAGATGCCCAATGAAACACTCGGCGTTAACTTTTCTTTTTGAAAAGTATCACGGCAGATGTCGCCATTAATGATTAGTGACGTCAGCAAGACGTCGGAGGTTGCAAAGATTCGGGGTACCATAACGTCGTTATGACGTCGTCACGTGACATCGTCACTTGGTTAAAGGTGAGCCAATACAAGAGGAAGCGTAACATCATGAGAGGTGCAGAAGGAGGAGGGGGCGGGGATATAACAGAATAGACGGCTTGCGCTGACGTCACAGAAACAGCCGTATTGGTGCACCAGCATGATGTAATGTGAAGTTTGTCATATAACGTGAGTGTCGTCACTACACGGGGCATGCTGGTTCTTTCATTATTTATGCACCGAGTCTCTATAACATTCCAGCAATGTCGTTATCACACTGATGCTGGTTAATGGCGGCCTGATTATACGGCACTGACGTCATCAAAGCAGCAATGTTCGAACCATTTTGTGCGTACATAATGGCACACGCAAGTCATTAAATTGCATCTGAAGATTGAGCATAAAAAATGTTGCTTTCGCGTTTGAGTCGTCCGAGGTGAATGCGTAGGGAACACTGAAACTTTTGTGTGAGCACGAGTAAGGTGAAGATGTTGATGACGACGATCAGTATCACCTTCTACTTTGTAATGCGTTACCAGTGATTAACCTTCGACCTAAAACGTACATGAACTCCCATAAGGATAAACCACTCATATCATTTGCCGGTTCGTACAACCAAGTCCGAGCACGAGCTCTCGAATTCAAAACCAAAGGAATGATTTACTTCGGCGCGCCTCAATCACATGTAGCGGCACTTATTGGTGGAGGTGGCCTCATGCGGAACAGGACTACATAGGCGTGTGGGTGCAGACTGGATCAAGCGCTCACGGGAAACACGATTTCTTGCATACTGATGGAAATGCCACACGCTTTTACTCCATTTGTTAGTGGAAATTTTGTAGGCCTGTGTGCTCAGACTTGGGTGCACGTTACAGAACCGCAGGAGGTTGAAATTTCCGGAGCCCTTCACTACGGCGTCTCTCATAATCAAATGGTGGTTTTGGGACGTTAAACCCCACATATCAATTATACTTCATTTGTTAAGTGGTAAGCCAGCTATAAAGGTTCATGCCATCACTCGCACTCTGTTCGCATCCACTTTCTTTTTTTGTATCCATTTCCATCTGTCTCGATCGCTCACTCACTCACTCACTCACTCACTCACTCAGCCCTGACACTGAGAGACAGTGATTTGAGATTAAGAAATAAGCTAGTCTCTGTAACCCTTGAGAGCTCTGCACAGCGTCGTGGAGGGGAGTGAAAGACAAGAAGAGAGCGGAAAGGAAAGGTCGCCATCGATAGACGAAGACTCTACCATTCCGCCTCCGCTGCGGTGAGCACTCGTCGCCGGCAGAATCAGGGGCGCGACTTTCACATTCCTGACCCACGTGACCGCAATGCTTCTCGGCTCGTGCTCACACCTCACGCGCCCAGAGATCGGTTTCCAACACAGTCCTCCCCCTTCTTCCTGCTCTTTAGCACATCTACGCCATTGACGGGAATGCGGTCAATCAGGGAGCGTACCAGCGGGTGCCACAGGGTGCCATGGGTCTTCCGTCAAAGGGTCAGGCCTTTCGAAAACTATTTTGCAACGGCCCTCCACACCGATCGCTCGGTATGCAAATCAGCAGGCGCAAACACACAAAACGCAAAAGACGCGCAGCGACTCGCACGACGACTTTCGACCAGCGCTACTTCCGGCTCCAAACACGCTTGCGCGCCGGTCGGAAGCTGCAGCGCGTGCGACGGAAGAGCAGCACTTTCCGAACTCGTGCCGATGAGCTAGAAATCGGTGCGGCGTGCCTAGCCACGCCGGTGGTCAGCCGATTGTGTGCTAAATGCTTCTCGTGTCTCGTCCGTGACTCGGAACGTGATCGCCGGCTAACTGCGGCCGTCGAGTGATTGGCACGGTTCGCGCTCCGCCAGGTTGTTTCGATTTCGCCGGGACGTGCACGTCAGAGGCACGGCCACGTATGGGGGCTATAGAGACGTTCTACGCTCTCTCCTTTTAGAGAAAGGCATTCGTGTACCTGAAACGGAAGTGAAAGCGGCGCTGCGTGCGCGAAGCATCGCCTGCCCGTAACGTCCCATGGCCGCTCGTTCATCGCGTGTAGCGTTTGTTTCGGTCTCTGTTTGCTTTTGAACAATAGGAACCACAAGGTGACGTCACCCCCTCCCCTCCGGCTGACCTCGTTTAACTGATTTCACAAAATAAATAGAAAGTGAAGAGGCGCAAAATGCTTGACTTTTTTTTCTTAGCGTTATAGATTGTAGGTGCAGTCAAACCTCCATAATACGAAGTAGCACAATGAGCATAATTCAGTTCTTTATAACCGGTATTCATTGTAACAAACATAAGAACAGGCTATAAGATATCGGCAGTGTGGATTTCTAAAAAAAAATTCTACATACATAACCGCATCGCACCATTATATATCTCTCGTACATATTATCTCGAGCAAACAAGGTAATCGGAACTTCTGACGTTCCAGATTAGCCGAGAACGTGAGAAGGCGAAATCGTAAATCAACAAAAGTCACTTCACAAAGCAGACCAGTGCTCATATTTATTTCAAGAAGGGCGTGGTGGTGAATTTCAGCGGAAAGCATGTGCTCGTGAATTGTGTTTCACTATTTATCGGGCTTTTTGACGCCTTTCGGTTATTAAACCTTCCGGGAAACAAATATTTCTTCGTTAAGGCCGATATTGCGGTGGCTTTCTTGTTTTTGGTCCCGTTATAAAAGGAATAAATATGACTGAAATGAAGCGTGACTAACCAAAGTTTGCATTTGGCTCATTGTGAATGATAATCCGCTTTATCAGTGTTCATGGTAACGAGATTCAGTAGTACCGCGAAGAATGTGCGTATGTGTGACCCGATTATTCTGTCCTAATTTGTTTCTTTAGCGAATCGCAGTTTAATTCTCGCGCATATAGTGACTTTCGCACGACACGATTAAACCTCGCCACGATGTGCATTGTTCGTTTGCGGCTTCCGGCGGATGACCGTGGGCGCACTTATTCGCACGTGCTTTGCATTTTCGCCGATGCTGCAGCCCGGCTCGTTTGTCCCTGTTTGCTTAGAGGCACGCCTGGCGACGCTCTCGTTTCTTGCAACCTTACTATTACCTTTTCTTTTTTGTCTTTCACCCTTTGTTTTCACGTTGCGTGTGGCTCGGGCGTTCCTATTGTTTCGCTCTTGATCTGCTTCCTTCGCGCTGCATGCGGCAGCAGTCTGAATTCCCTCTTCCTTCTCTGCGGTCGTCATTCTGTAAACGTTGCGGGTCGTTATTTCTTTTTGCTACGTACCGGATTTACTCCTGTAAGGCCCGCACCTTCTGCCTTCTGAATATCTTGACAGCGTGGGTGTGGTGCTTGCGAAAAGCCAAGTCCGAGCTGGTTTAATAACTGCGCGTACTTCTTCGCGAATGATATATACAAATATTTTAGAGGTGTTAACTGAGTAAAGGTGTTCAAAACCTTCAAACAATACGTGAGTGAGATGTGAGAGAATATAGATTCGCTACAAGTGACCTACTTATAAATAAACAACAACATATACAAAATATAAAAATACAAAAAACTACTACAGAAACAAAATATATGGCGAGACACCGTACGTTCGAGAGGGTGATAGGTGGGCATGGTCGGCTGTAGCTCCACCTGGACACCTGTAATACTCTGTTAATCAGCAACAGTGTTTATCCGTACGTTCACCATTTCGGTGTGTCGTATATCAACGCAATCAACTGCTGCGGTAATCGATACCGTATGGCCGAATGCTCTCGATTAACTTTAATATCGTGATGCTCGATCGTATAGCGCATAGAGTTGGGCATATTGCATGTGCGAATGGAACAGTCGCAGCCGAGAACCGCAACCCGAACTGTCGCAGCGGGATAAAAATTAAGTTTAAGGGCGTAACCCGAACGTTCCAGGTTAGGTCCTTGTTGGTAGCAAGTCGTCTTTTCTCGCACTTCACTTTCTTTGCACTGATATCTTATTTACTGCAGTACAATTACAACACTACAATTAACTCGCCCTGAAATGTTCTTCGCTTCATTATCTGCCGGTTTTTCGTTAAGGTTGTGTGAAAGCCCCGGAAAAAAAAAATGCGTTTACATCTTTTATCCACATTAAAAATACCTTTTCAGTTATGCTGACGGCTATCACGACATTTCGAGTTGGCTTTCTTTCTTTCTTTCTTTC
>WOVY01007271.1:0-12500 GCA_013436015.1 Rhipicephalus annulatus
CGAGCTCATAATTATAATGCGAGTGACTGGAATAATGTAAGCTCTTACGATGCTCATAAAAAGACTTCTAGTGAAATAGGTTACTTTTTGTCTCTCAACAATGCTAATCACCCGGCTTCTTTGCGCTTCCTTTCTTGAAAACTCAGCGCTGGCCACTTTCTTATCAAGAAAACTATGTCACACTGTTAACGTGCATGTCCTTCCTGACTTGAAAGTGCAGAGGCGATTGCCGGGCGCACAGCAATTGTGCTAAGAACTTCAACATAGATGACCACTATTGCACTAAGACGGTAAGTTGGGCCAGTTGGTTGGGATTCATCGTGAACTTGTTTACATCATAACACTACAAACAAAATAAAAGATGGAACTGACTCACAACTGTTAGAAACACTTCTGAGTCAGCGCCGTCTTTTTTTTTCTCTTTGCTCCTTCCCTGCCCTGTGTTTTTGGTGTTTACGCTGTAAACAAGTTTACGATGATGACGACTATCGTGGTGGGACAAAAAAAAAACGCTCTTTTTACTCGATATTTTCTTTGGGTGATTTTAACGAAAGCCCCTTAAAATAAACTGCGCCTGGAGCGTCATTCTCACCGCATCGCTTCTATAACAAAATTTTCCTCCACCTTTCCGATACGTAGGTGAGTTGCCCCTAGCGCTCGCTTCTTTCCAATATGCAATGCCTCTGCAGCTGCTCCCGAGCAGCTGCCAACGTTTTTTTCATGTGACTAATGTCTGTATACCATGGACTCTTTCGAAATGCCATTGAATCAACGCCCGTCAAAACGTCACAATTAATTGACTCGATGGAGTTGTTGCTCTCTTACACAGCAGTTTTCAACGATCGTGGAGTGGTTGGGGGCATTTACTCGCAAAAATTGTGTGGTTGCTGGCGGATAATTATTTTCATGTTCAGTTCTGCTAAGTTAAATATTGTAAATTCACCTAAAAAACGCGAATACGCCTGTCCATGTTGATTAGGTATTTGAAAAAATGTTTATACTTAGCTTCCAAGCTGTTGAGCAGCGAAACCGTAGCAAGCGATACGTGGTGAGACACTCAGACAGCATACTGAAGACAAGTGCGTGGCTATTCTCGAGGTTATATGTGCAGTTAGGGCATTTAAAGTGCCGAAATCGCTCTATAAATTGAGTACTGAAAGTCAGATATGCTTTTAAAACATTGTGGTTTAGTACATTTTTTTTCATTCATGTGTGTGAGCAAACTGTTAAAGAAAAAGAACGTTTACGCTGGTTTGGCTTGCATCGCTCAACTGCCAACGAAATTTCAACGGAGTTTTGGAGTGCCGCGTTGACTTAATGACCCTCGAAACCACCCGTCGGGCAGCTCGCACTTGATGGTTAAGTGAATAGACCATGGGTTCAATGCTTTCCACACGCCCACGTGACATTGGTATAAGGTTGCATGGACAGATGATATGTAAAATTAAACTCGAACCTTCACCTTACACACATGTCTCTAACATTTCACCTCTATTAAATTGCCATCACCAAGGCCGGGATCGACCAAAGCGGTACAATGGCGAGCGCCCTCCCGTAGTGCATGGTCGAAGCAAGCGGGAGGAGGTACGGACTCTCAGTTACGATGGTCGCACGGGGCTCTCTGTGGTACAGAGATTAACGTTCCAGGCGTAGTTTTCTTCAGAAGCATTGCTTGTACCGCGGAGTGCGCTGCTGCTGTCCAGAGGCCGGTGCTCGACGGCTCCAAACAAGTGCTATTCATACTGCCTCCAGAAGCTTCGAACCGTGGCTGGAGTAAAGGTGGCAATGGGCGCAGCTCACACACGCAATTTTCATCTATGATTGCTATGGATTGCTTCGATTAACTGTTAGGCGCTTCGCACAAAAAGTGGCCACGTACCAGCGTTCTTCACTGCAAATGTCGAAAAAGACGATAGTCTCCTGTCTTTAGGCCCTGTGTGATATATGAACGCCATCTCGCAGTAATGCCGGGAAACGAAAGTTTGTATGGAACGAAGAGCCACTGGCGGGTGGCAGCACCGTATCGTCTCAGCGAAAATTAGAAAACATTTGTTTTTCCTGCATAGTGTCGCATTGTCAGTAGAGTGTGAGAAACACGAGTATCTTTAGAATTACGTATTTATTATTTTTCTAGTAAATAAACTCACTACCTAATACTTGCATAATAATGTAACGCCTCATTCATGCATAATATTTAGTTTTTGTTCCACAATAAATGCAACCACTATGAATGCAGCCACCAGATCAAGATGGCTGGACGTTGAGCAAGGGTTTAAACTTTAGCCGGTTGGCTGAATCGGCTGTCCGACAAGCTAACAAAAAGGCTGACAGAGAATGACAGTTATGCGTTGAAATATCCCAAGAATGACTATCGTCTTCAAAGCCCGAAATACTTATTAGGCAAGCCACAGTGGAGGGCCCCGGAAATTTTGACTCCATAAAGTCACGTACAGTAAAACAACTATACTAGTAGTAGTAACAACTTTGCTAGAGTCACGTACACATGTCTCTAAAATTTCGCCTTCATCAATATTCGAATACCGAAGCGGAGATCAAGCCCGCCACTTTCGGGCCAGCAGCCGACCAGCTTTAGCACTGCATTTTCACAGCAGCCGCCATGGGCGGCTCTTCCGAGATTACGAAGGCTTTTGGACAAATTGTTTCCTGATTCGGCACCTGCTGAGTGTCAGCAGCTACAAACGGGCCTGCGGTCCATGCGCTGTTGTAAGTATTCACCTTTCTGAAAAATTGATTTCTATAATACTAGTGAAATCGTCGGTGCCACAGCTGAACATGATGGGATCTCACGTCTCGAATTTCGTGCATTCGCTTGAATCATTGCGTATAGTTGTTACCCAGGGCTTAGCGACATAGTTCTTCCCGGTCGCAATGAACTGTGCTTGCTTTGGCTTCCACGTCACGAGATTATAGACGTGGCAAGCACTGACAGTGCAACATTTATAACGCACCCTAAGAATCGCTTGTCGTACGGTGCGCACCGTTAACGCGAAGCGCTAATAATTACCCTTGTGCCTTTCAGAGGTTATGAATCTGTTAACAGCAGCTTAGTGCGGATGGCCGGTTTGAAACTCAATGCTTTTCATGTGCAGTATGATTTTTTTTATTTTCTTGCACAATGATGCACATGCCCAGCCACAGCTGATAAATATGGAGTCATCATTCCGAAAGCCTTTATATTCATGCAGCTATATACTTGTTTCTTTTAATATGATAACTTGCAAGGTAAGTGATTATATTTGCTTTGTAGTTGGCTCACCTGTTTGTTCATTTAGATGTCAATCAAGTGCGCCGTGGCTCCTTTATTGCGAGACAATACGGCTTCAGTTCTAAGCCAAGTGAGGAGGAGGATAAAATTTATGGACACTAAAAAGGGTCAGGCATGAGTGCACCCTCAAAATTTGCGCATCAGCTAACGGTATTATGCGCAGGCCAGACCGCTATAAGTAAATAATTGGGCGCTACCCTCGCTAACCCATTAAAATTGCATGTTGACTTTTACCAGACGTGCACAAAAGCAGACTGACACTTAAGGCATCATCATAGGAAATAGGCTCTAGCATTTGCCCAGGTTATACTAACACGCCATATATATCTTGTACGACCAGTCATTGAACACAGCAGTATTATGTATAATCCAAACTTACCTTCTTACCAGCCGAAAGAAATACAAAAAATGCTCTCAGAGATATGTATTCAAAGTATAACGTGCTTTCAGCACAACAGCACTACACAATAATGCAAACCTGGCACGTTAGGGCACTAAAAGTTCTCACGTTTTTAATGGGATTCCTAATGACAGCATAATTACAAAGAAAACTTACGTACCTAAAACCAGCATACCAGCATTACGCCAGATGGAATTACGACAGGAGTATCAGGAACCTGTTTCCTCTTGCAACACATTTAGGCATTCATACTTTCTGTCTGTCATAGAATTTTAAAATACCCTGCCACATGGCGAAATGACCCCACCGCAGTGGTCTAGTGGCTAATGTACTCCGCTGCTGACCTGCAGGTCGCGGGTTTGAATCCCGGCTGCGGCGGCTGCATTTCCGATGGAGGTGGAAATGCAGATCCCCAGGAGGTCGAAATTTCCGGAGCCCTCCACTACGGAATCTCTCATATTCATATGGTGGTTTTGGGACGTTGAACCCCACATATCAATCAATCACATGGCAAAATGTCCCTAAACTCTGCCTTCGCATTCGCTGTGAATATTACGAACTTATTTGGTCGCTCAGCGGCACCGTTGCAGAAGTTGGCGCAGCTGCTCATAGAATGCGCATTTTTTTATATATATATTTACCACTCGTAGCTTCCATTCTCGAATCTGCGTTTAATTTCTGTAGCCCCTCTTATTAGTCTGGACTGTACTTTATTTTAAAATTTTAGTTTTTGCTGCTAAATTGGGTGTTAGTTGCAATGTGCACCTTGTATACAAGTCATTTATGACCATTTCTGCACATTTATTATTATTATTATTATTATTATTATTATTATTATTATTATTATTATTATTATTATTATTATTATGCGGTGATCCATCCTTAATCTCTACCTACAGGCCATTTCACCGACGAGCTCATGCTGTAAATTACCAGAGCACATCATAACGTGCACCATCTGCACATTTCAATCAGAACAAAACTTTTTCCAACAATCCGCATGGTTTCGTTCGCGGTCGTTCATGTGAAACTCAACTGTTTGAATTGATACCCGCCAGGGTGGTCTAGTGGCTAAAGTACCCGGCTGCTGACCTGCTGGTCACGGGTTCGAATCCTGGCTGCGGCGGCTGCATTTCCGATGGAGGTGGAAATGTTGTAGGCCCATGTGCTCAGATTTGGGTGCACGTTAAGGAACCCAAGGCGGTCAAAGTTTCCGGAGCCCTACACTGAGGCGTCTCCCATAATTATATGGTGGTTTTGGGACGTTAAACACCACATATCAATCAATCTGTTTGAATTGATAAGACATTTAAACGAAGCTACGGACGCTGTATTATTAGATTTCGCAAAAGCACTGGACAAGGGTCCACACATCTGCCTAATAATGAAGTTGACGAATCTGAACATTGACAGCAAAGTCATTACATGGATAACCAATTTTCTAGTCAACCGCAGCCAACCAGTTTATGCGAATGAACGTACATCTTCACTTCACATGCAAAGTCTGGTGTTCCTCAGATATCAGTCTTGGGACCACATTTGTTTCTCCTTTACATCAATGACACAGGGCATGGTTTATCATCTACAACCAGATTATTTGCAGATGACGGCATTATTTACACAATGATTGACAGCACCCAAGCTAACCAATCATCACAGTATGATCATAATAAACTCGCTCTTTTGTGTCACCTGTGGCACATGCAAAGACCTGTGGCACGCGCTCTTTTGTGGCACCTGCAATGTCTCGAACTGTGAGACAGCAGTATTTGTAAATAAATAAAAATAAAACTTTCAAAACTATAGCCATGTCATTTATAAAAGCACTGAAAACAGAACAGAGCCAATGTGATATTCAAGGTGTCCCCAAAAAAAGTATTCATGTTTAAATATCCCGGAATTCATTCATCTAATGAAATGACCACATAGATATCATAACCAGTAAAGCGTTAAAAAAACACTTGTATTTATTACAATAAACCTGTACTTAGGGAATTCTACCACGAAAATACTAGCGTACATTACGCTTGTTCCTTCAAAGATTGTATGTGCATCCATCATCTGGAATCCACATCAATCATATCTCTTCGATCGACTAGAAAAATTACAAAATAGAGCGGCAAGATTTATCACCAAAAAGTATTCTCCAAACTACAGCCTTACAGATAATAAGCACTCGCTTTCATTACCCCCTCTTGAAAAACGCAGACTGTCGTCACTGGTGTCGTACATTTTACCATAGTAAACCGTACTCTCGTGAAGCCAACATCAACATACCTCCTAATATTTCCAAATATATTGTTACGGTGCGATGGATGCCTTTATTTACAGGAGATGATCAATGCGAGAGTCCAGGGATCTGGCCGATCACCGCTCGTGCCAACCTCGTTCTCCTCTTCTTCCACGCGCATCCTCAGTATCGTAGCAATTCCCCCTTTGCAGACGATGCCCACCGGGCGAGTTAGGCTTCGTTGCGATGATGATAGCGTTTTAAACGGGCAACATGAACGATGTTGGTCTTGCTTGAGCGGCGGCCAGTTGACAACAGCTGAGATATCACGTACGTGACATCGCTTAGACGTTCCAAGACAACAAACGGACCGGTGTAGTTGGCCAGAAACTTTTGGCAGAGGCCGCGCTTGCGAAGCGGCGTCCAAAGCCACACCAAATCCCCTTTCTCAAACCATACGTGCCGGTGACTTCTGTCGTAACGGTTTTTGGAGCGTTTCTGTGAGACGAAAGTTCGAAGACAGGCGATGCGCTGGGCCTCTTCTGCGCGGCAAATGGTTTCGGCGAGAGTAGGTTGATCAGTCTCGGAAAAAGGAAGAATAGTGTCAAGAGCTGTGCGGGGTTGGCGTGCGTAGAGCAGATAAAATGGACTGTATCTCGTTGTTTCGTGCTGTGCAGTGTTGTAGGCGAAAGTTATAAATGACAAAATTGCGTCCTATGTTTTGTGTCCAGAATCAACATACATGGAAATCATGTTGACGAGAGTCCTATTTGTTCGTTCCGTCAAACCATTAGCCTGCGGGTGATACGGGGTAGTGTGACGAAAATGGCATGAAGCAAGACGAAGGAGGTCTTCAACTACATCGGCAACAAATTGCCGCCCGCGATCACTGATGATGACACGGGGGGATCCATGGCATAATATAACGTGTGACAGCATGAACTGTGAAACTCGAGTGGCCGTTGCCGCAGGAATCGCCGCAGTTTCGGCGTAACGTGTGAGGTGGTCAACGCCCACAATAATCCATCGGTTGTCGTTCGTTGATCGCGGAAAAGGGCCGAGCAGGTCGACACCTACGACGTCAAATGGTGAACTCGGGGGTGCTATGGGATGAAGTAGTCCGGCTGGCGGAGTTGTAGGACGCTTGTGGCATTGACATTGCTCACAGCTCGCAACGTATGCAGTCACACTTTTACGCATCTTCGGCCAGAAGAAGCGTTCTTGCGTGCGATAAAATGTCCTAGAAAAACCCATATGGCCAGATGTTGGGTCGTCGTGCATTGCTCGAAGTACGTGTTGTCGAAGACTTGTAGGCACAACTAGAAGTAGGCGAGGGCCTACGCCGGAATGATTCTTTTTGTAAAGAACGCCATCCTTTACGACGAAACCACGTTGACCGTTCGTTCCGGAAATCAAGAAAGAAGCGAGACTGTTGTCATTGCGTTGCTCTGCTCGAAAAGTTGTTAGGTCGGGGAACGAAGTATCCACTACAACCAAATATTCATCAAAGTTGTCAGCGTCACACTCGGTTGTCGGAAGGGGAAGTCGTGAAAGGCAATCAGCGTCGGCATGACGACGACCACTCTTGTAGCAGACTTCAAAGTCGGGTTCTTGCAATCGTAATGCCCAACGAGCAAGACGACCAGATGGGTCCCGTAGTCCAGTGAGCCAACATAAAGAATGGTGGTCCGTGACAATCGAGAATCGGCGTCCATAGATATAAGGGCGAAACTTGTGCACGGCGAATATGACCGCGAGACATTCCTGCTCTGTCACAGTATAGTTTCGCTCCGGCTTACTTAAACAGCGACTGGCATAGGCAACGACGTGTTCAGCAGCTCCATGGCGTTGTACCAAGACGGCGCCAATACCTACACCACTGGCGTCGGTATGAACTTCTGTGGCAGCAGATGGGTCATAGTGCCGAAGTACGGGCCCTGACGTAAGAGCAAACTTGAGTTGCGAAAAAGACGACTCGCATTCCGCTGACCACCGAAAAGGTGCGTTCTTGTTGAGTAGGGACGTCAAAGGTTAAGCGAGGTCGGCGAACCTGGGCACGAAGCGACGAAAGTACGAGCATAGGCCCAAAAAGCTTCGCAACTCTCGTACCGACTGAGGTTGTTTGAAGCTGCTGACTGCTTGCGACTTTCTGGGGGTCGGGTCGAACGCCATGCTTGTCCACCAGGTGACCGAGAACGAGAGTCTCACGGCTGCCAAAGTGACACTTCTTAGAGTTCAGGGTGAGCTTAGCTCTCTCAAGGCAGGTGAGAACAATGTCTAGACGATGGTTGTGTTCATCGAATGTACGGCCAAATATTATAATGTCATCCAGGTAGCAAAGACAAACTTCCCACTTTAGTCCACGTAACACAGAGTCCATGAAGCGCTCAAACGTGGCTGGAGCATTGCATAGGCCAAACGGCATTACATTGAATTCAAATAGACCATCTGGGGTTATGAAGGCCGTTTTCTCTTTGTCATTCGGGTGCATGGGTATTTGCCAATAACCAGATCTCAAATCCACGGATGAGAAGTACGATGCCGAATGTAAACAATCGATGACATCATCAATCCTGGGAAGCGGGTAGACATCCTTTTTAGTAACAGAGTTGAGCCGTCTGTAATCCACGCAGAATCGCCATGTACCATCCTTTTTTCGGACAAAAATCACAGGGGCAGCCCAAGGACTACACGACTCTTGAATAACCCTTTTCTTTAACATCTCTTCTACCTGTTGAGTAATGACCTTGCGCTCCGCAGATGAGACACGGTATGGTTTCTGCCGGATAGGGTGAGCGGATCCTGTGTCAATCCCATGGCGAGTACGCCACTCGGGTACACTTATTTGCTCTTCTTTCTGCGCAAAGTCAAATATAGTAGCGTGCTTCGCAAGGACTTCGACCAAAGCTTGACGTTTTTCTGATGATAGCGACTTGTTTACCATACTCAGAAAGTTGGCTTCTGTATGGTACGTTACACAAATAGGATCTACTCTCTCGTCACTTAAAGATGCAATGAAACTGGTCGCATTTTGTTCGAAGCGGGCGAGTCGCATTCCGCCGGGTAGCATAACAGGTTCATTTGAATAGTTCGACACCCATAAGGCCGATCGCCTATCACTGATCGACAGAACACAATGTGGAATGAGCACATTTTTCTTGGCGCAATTAAGAGGAATGGGCTCCACAAGAACATCAAACTTTCCGGCGTCCGAGGCAGAGGCGTCAACGCGTACGGTCTTCATCGAGTTGGGCGGCAAGACAACATCCTCAATGACGGTGATATATCCTTGACAGCACCTAGGATCATCAGTAAATGCCGATAGCATAATCTCGCCAGCACCGCAATCTACAGTAGCCCCGCACTCACGTAGAAAATTGATGCCCAAGATGATGTCATGGATGGAGCTGGTCAGGACGGCGAATTCAGCCTCGAAGACCTTGTCACCCAAAGTGACACTAACAACAGACACACCGATTGGGCACAATGTCTCCCCGCTCACTGTACGAAATGATGTACAAGTGTCCCAGCGAAACATCACTTTATGGCCGCAATTTGAAGTTAAGACTCATCACTGAAACAGCTGCTCCAGTATCTATCAAAGCCATCGTAGGAAGTCCATCAATAATCACGGGGACCCTATTTTGAGTCATAAAAACGGGTGGAGGCATAGGCGGATGTAGTGACAAATGTTCGGCGGCCTCACCTCCATTGGCCGCACCACCTAGTTTCCCGGAGGCGGGGCGGTGACGCGTCGACCAGGAGATGGGTAACGGAACCGGCGTGTTGTGGGGGGCGTCAAGCTTCGCACGGAAGAAGGCGAGTCGTTGCGTAAATTCCGGTGGAAATTGCGTCCTACATGTGTATCACTGTGGGTCGTTTGCTGGAAGCCGTCCCCAACGTACGCGTCCAGCATTGAACGCATACCACCGCGCCAGCGGTTTTGTCGAGATCGTGATGGTCCCTCGTAGTAGCGTTGCTGGGGGCAACGCCTTTGACCACAGAATCGAGCCACATGTCCACGGAAACCGCAGTTATAGCACACAGGGGCCTCACGCACGTCGCCAAACCTTCCACGAGGCGCCACGTGCCCACGATCGTCCCACGAAGACACCATTGTAGGTGGTTGGCGGGAGGTGTTCTGGAAACCAGGGCGATGATGTAAGTTGTCGGTTGGGGGCGCTGGTGCTCTTGATTGGGGCACATCATATAGCGTGGCATCAACGGCAGCACACATTGCGTCGTATGACGGGGAGGTGTTGATAGCAGGTGCTCTCGGCGGGTTGACAGCATCACGTCGTCCAAGTTCTTCGCGTACAATTTGCCTGATCATTGAGGCAAGATCACAGGGGGATGTTGGAGGGACGTCGACACTTTCAACGGTGGTGACGTTGGCAAGTCTACCAAATTTGGGAGGGATGCGCCTAGCCTTCAGTGTCTCAAACGTGCGGCAGTGTTGTATTACGTCCGCTACAGACGCCAAGGTGTCCTTGCCGATGAGGAAATTGTAGACATCCTCAGCAACCCCTTTGAGAAGATGCCCTACCTTGTCATCTTCATTCATGCGTGGGTCTACAGACTTGCACAATTTCAGGATCCCTTCAATGTACGTTGTGCATGTTTCACCGGGGACTTGAGCACGCTGCATCAAAGTTTGCTCAGCGCGCATCTTCTTCATCAATGGGTCCCCGAAGCAGCTCGCTATTTCTTTCTCAAACGCTTCCCAGGTCATTATTGTTTCTTCGTGGTTTTCAAACCACACCAACGCCGTCCCTTGAAGAAACAATCCGACGTTGGACAACCGGGAGGCCGCATCCCAACAGTTGTATTTACTCACACGGTTGAAGTGTTTCAGCCATTCGTCGACGTCTTCTCCGACCCTCCCTGAGAAGCTTCGTGGTACCATGTGCCGGGGCCACGCAGCCCCAGACGAAGAGTGCGTGGTGTCGCCGTCAGCAATCGGATCCATAGAGAGCGGTGGTAGACCAGCCAGTCGGCGGCTTCGGCGTAGTTCTTGAGGTAGCGCTTCCGTGATCGTTGGCCTTGGATCGCTCCGCTGTACCCCGCACCTTCCACCAATCTTGTTACGGTGCGATGGATGCCTTTATTTACAGGAGATGATCAATGCGAGAGTCCAGGGATCTGGCCGATCACCGCTCGTGCCAACCTCGTTCTCCTCTTCTTCCACGCGCATCCTCAGTATCGTAGCAATATTGATCACCAATAAAAATACCACCGTTTTTTGCATGCACAAATATGTATCCGCAATCACCTATACGGCGAGCCATACATCACTGAAGCACACTACCGAGAGACATTGCTTCAATCATTGATCATGCCGTTTTTGTAAGCGAGTTGAATATTTTCTTCGAAATTGGACTTGCCCAAGTAAGCGTATTTTTATGCACATGTAGTATTTATATTTACGCTATTCTCATTGTAAATGTATTTCCTTTTTATTGCAATTTTTCTGTATATTTTTACACTTCTTCGCACTATAGCCGTGTCCCTCTTGTAGAGTTTTCATTCATGTCGCCAAATTTGTTCCCCTATCACAACTTTTTCTGTGGAATGGTATTTTACTTTCTGTACCATTTTCAAAATATAATAGCAATGTTCTGATTTGCAAAGGTACTGTATAACTAAAACCTGCCTATGTAATTTCCGAACGGGCCTTTAGGGTGTATGTGAATAAACAATAATACTGTTTATTTCTCATAATAAATATAATAAAAAGAGATGCAGGTAAAAGCTGTTCTCCAAAAGAGGCAGCATGACAAGGGCCCACAGGCACCTTTCAACACGGCATCCGTGGCAAACGGTTGGCAGCACACTCACATGGAATGCAACAAAACAAACAAAACCCAAATTTCCTTTTATTGTCTTTTTCTTCTCCGGTCAGGTGTGTTGTTGTCAATTAGTGTGTTTTTTGGTTCCACTCATCTGACACCTTTTGAAAGATGACAGTAATAAAATGCCACAGCTTTGCCGCAAAAGCAAGGCAACGAACGCGATAGCAACAAGTTGAAAGATCACGCGAAGAATGGCAAGTACATCAAAACATGCCCCGCTTTCCTCGCACAAATGACGCACGAAACGTACTCACAGGTTCAGATGAACGCAAATAAACGTCTCGGTCATTAGTTCGCTGTGTCTGAAAAGCACACCCTTTTCACAAACGGAGACTGTGCAGCGCTTGCAGTGACCTTTTTGCGCCCGGTAACTACAACAGAATCATATCGGTGAAAGCCCAAGGCCAGCCAAAGCGTACGATTGTCTCCACCGCGAAATAAGCGCACGCGTGAGCGTCCACCCAGCCCCCACTCCGCAGGGCGAGGTACGCGTTGGAGATGAGAGTGCACGCTGCCACGTCGTGACAATGTGACGACGCGCACTCATTGCGCCATTTTGCTGGTAATGCTGAAAACACCATAGTTCTTCCCAAGATGCCCATTACCAGCGGTAAATGCTAGATATGAATAGCTTGCCGTGTGAACGTTGAAAGAGGTGCTCCTTGGAGACTCAGTGACTAACACCTCGCACTCACAATTCAGTGGTTTGACGTTCGATTCCGGGCACTGAAG